>QOCX01000140.1:127092-440648 GCA_005959815.1 Sarcophaga bullata | reverse complement strand
TACGAGAACATTCATCAGACTGTTTACGTCGCTATATAAAAGGCAAAGCAAAGCATAAAGGATCGGAGTAAAAGTTCAGTCAGTCTTGTGTGAAGACACTGCGCGTGTGAAGAAAGCAATTGTGGTTTGAAGATCTCCGTTATAAAGATCTATAGAACAATTGTGTAATAATTGTTTAGTGTTTTATCGTAAAGGGCATAAACAAAAAGGAATAACAAATAACGCAATTGTAGTTGTTAAAACAAATTGTGAACAGTGGCACACAAAAGTTGTGTGATTAATAAAGGATTTTAATTAAAATTAATAACAAATTTATTTTTATTTTCATTTACAAATTGTGAACTCATATTTCAAACGTTTTTAAAAGGTAAAAACGTAACAATATGTTTTCTAAAGAATAGTTTTCGATAACATTTGTTTTCTAAAGAATAATTTGAATAACTTCTTACTGGTGAACAGAGGTTAATGCCATTTATTTATTTTGTTGAGTTTTCGCTACGATGACGATGTATGATCAGTCACGCCATCGTGAAAATTTGCAAAAGTGTGCTACAGGTGAGCCGTCACGAAAGGGTTAATTGTTAAGCGAGTTGAACTTTATGTGGATGAATGTAAAAACCCAAATGTAAAATAGTCCATAACAAACCGTAAGCGGTAGGAGTAATGTACAAAAAATGACTTGGAATCGACAAATTTAAATTTCTCTAACAGAGACGACATTTTACGTGTCCAGTCCTTTAAGTTTTTTTTTATAACTTCGGCAGTTTTTTGCAGATAATCACGTCGTAATGCCCGAAACGATGGAATGTTTGAATCTTCACTTTTGTTGTCATTTTTAAATAGTCTTACGTGTTATTCTGTTACTAAATTTTTCGTTAAATGAGTGACACTTGAGATGAAAGACATTTAATAGCTGACACAGCTTTACCTGATAAGCGATTTTGAATATATGTGTGTATAGTTTGTACTCTATTTTTGTATTTATTTTTTATTAAATAATTATTTTAATTTTACATTTAAAAATGTGCCAAATGAATGCTAACGCTCGTATGTCTTCGATAGTAAATTAAAATTATAGACTCTCATCTCCAATACATATTTAACCAAATGAACAATTTTTAAGAGAGCATAACTTAAGAGTCATAAGATAAGACTCTTTTATTTTTCTATTCGCCGTAAAATGATTGCGTTCAGTATCGAATTATTAATTATCTGACAAACTTTCTCTCTCTCTCTCTTCTTTTTAATAATTAAAATGTTCAATTTCTCTTTTGCACACATGCTATCAATGTTTTTTTTTCTTTTTTGCAACAGCGCTCATGTTCCAGGGCAGCGATAAGAATTTTTTATGCTGCTACTCGTATGTACATATATGAGATATTCTTTTAGGAGGTATAGATCCAGTCTTGATCGTATTGTCTCATAGAGAACAAGCACAGCAATAACGAACAAGCCTCCTCTTTGCATAAGAAAAAATTAATAAAAAAAAGAAGCACCATATCGTTAATATAAGTGACGTAGAATTTAATTTATTTTTGTTTTAGAATTCCAAGCATTTATTTTTCTTTTTCAATAAGTTAAGGTAAGAAAAAGAAATGTTGTTTGCTTTTAAAGTGGGTGTGTGTGGTGTGGTATGGTGTAGTGATACGTCGGTCGAAGTACCGGGTGTTAGAGGAAAGCAAATAAACAAAAATAAAAATAAAAGCGAAAAAATATGTAAAAAATTGCGATTTAAAGCTAATAAGGCTGACATATTTCTTTTATTAATTGTTTAGAGAGAGAGAGAGAGAGAACTAGAGCAAGTTAAGTAAACATGTTGTCCAAAGTAACAAGCAGATTGGCAGCTCGTGTCTGCTCCAACACCGGTGCCAGCAACAGCGTAAGACAATTAACCTCTCAGCAAGTGTTTGAACGTGAAAATAAATATGGAGCCCACAATTATCATCCGTTACCTGTGGCCTTGACAAAAGCTGAGGGTGTTTTTGTTTGGGATGTAGAGGGTAAACGTTATTTTGATTATTTAAGTGCCTATTCAGCTGTCAATCAAGGTCATGCACATCCGAAAATTATCAAAGCCTTGGTGGATCAAGCCTCCAAATTGGCTTTGACGTCACGGTAAGTGTCTCTTCTTTTTTTGACATGTCATTTTCTTTTCTTTTTTATTCATTTGAAAAAAAGTTAAAGAAAAAATTCAATGGAAAGTTTTTAATGTCTTATCCTCTTTCATCGTTGACATTAACAACAACAACAACAATAACAAATTGCTCTTTAATTAAGTGCAGATAAGCAATTCTTTTAAATTTTTGTGTTTTAATTGGCACTTGAAATTATTTTTGCTTCTCGTTCTTCTTCTTTTATAAGAGAGAGTATAAAAATTTAGTTTTTATATTTAAAATTTCAATCTTAACATACAAAACAAAAAAAAAAACCAGAATTGAATTGATTTTAAGAGCATAAAATCATAAGAGCGATAAGAATTGATTGATAATTGCTTGGTTGGTTGGTTGCCTAGTGGGCCAGAGGTTAGCATTCGTTATCAGTACCGGTTATTTTCAAGTACTCCTCACATATTATTTAACAAGTTTGTTTACAGAATATAACACAATATAAGCATTTTGTTTTAAAGAAATTGTCATTTTAATATTTTAAGATAAGATTTCAAACAATTCAGACTAATTATCTTCTAAGGCATAAACTCTGTTGCTACAATAAAAATATGGACACAGTACTAGCTATCGTTCCTAAATGTCTATCCATCAGAGTTTGGAATGCGATACAAAACTTTCACTGGATTTCACATCATATTTTTTTCTTTAACAACAGTCTCCTAAAATAGAAGATGAGGAAATAATCAACATAAATTTGAGAAAAGCGTCTTTTTATTCCGGTTTAGTTGGGTAAACATAGATTTCCATTCTTGTTAACGTATTTTAGTTTAGATAACCAGCTAGGTTACCTTTTAAGCCTCTCGCTATTTAACGATATTCATTATAAAGAGCAGGGATAAAAACAGAATTTATTTTCTAATAAACGTATGCGTTCGTTTAATTTCAGTGCCTTCTACTCCGATGTGTTGGGTGAATACGAAGAGTACATAACCAAACTTTTCAAATACGACAAAGTTTTACCCATGAACACGGGTGTCGAGGGTGGTGAAACTGCCTGTAAGTTGGCCAGAAAATGGGCGTATACCAAGAAGAATGTGCCAGATAATAAAGCTAAGGTAAGCAATAGCAATAGTTTGAAATGTTTTCCCCCAACCTTGACAAGGTATTTTTTAATTTGATTTTCCGAATTAATTTATAGATTATTTTTGCTGAAAACAATTTCTGGGGTAGAACTTTAGCTGCCGTTTCCGCATCTACCGATCCCAGTAGTTTTGCTGGTTTTGGTCCTTTCATGCCTGGTTTTGAAATTATCAAATACAACGACACTGCGGAACTAGAGGTACCTTTCTAAATCTGCGCTTAAGGAAAACCAACGTCTCTAATCTTGTTTAATTTTACAGAAAGCCTTACAAGACCCTAACGTGTGTGCCTTTATGGTAGAACCCATACAAGGAGAAGCCGGTGTAGTGGTACCCGATGAGGGCTATTTAAAAAAAGTACGTGAGTTATGCACCAAATATAATGTGCTGTGGATAGCCGATGAAGTACAAACCGGTTTGGCACGTACAGGCCGTATGTTGGCTGTCGATCATGAAGACGTAAAGCCTGATATTTTAATTTTGGGCAAAGCTTTATCGGGAGGCATGTATCCTGTATCGGCTGTTTTAAGTAACGACGACATTATGCTGTGCATTAAGCCAGGAGAACATGGTTCCACTTATGGCGGTAACCCTTTGGGTTGTAAAGTAGCGATGGCTGCTTTAGATGTTTTGCTTGAAGAGAAATTAGCAGAAAATGCTGATAAAATGGGTGCGCTATTGAGAAAGGAGTTGGCTACCTTGCCCAAGGATGTGGTGTCTGTGGTAAGAGGCAAGGGTCTCTTGAATGCAATTGTTATTAATTCAAGTAAGTTTCGAATTTTTCTTTTTGGTAAAGTGGGAGAAGAATTATTATGTTTGTTTTTTTCTTTAAAGAACATGATGCCTGGGATGTTTGTTTGAAATTGAAGGACAATGGTTTATTAGCCAAGCCCACCCATGGTGATATCATACGTTTTGCTCCGCCACTGGTCATAAATGAAGCCCAATTGATGGAGAGTGTTGATATTATCAAGAAAACCATATTATCCATGTAAAGAAAAAGTCTGAATAGCACACAAAGAAAAGCATTTAAACGAAAAATATTTAAAAATAAAAAATAGAATTTTAAGTTCTTTTTTTTACAAAAAACAATAACAACAACAAGTATAATAGAAAACATAATAAGCGTTTATTATTTAATCAAATTTCTGGAAAATGACAATTAAAGTGTCTCATAAAAACCATAAAAAAAAATATGGTAAACGCACCGTAAAATCATCATTATCTTTCAGTCTTTCATTCATTCAAGCTTCAATACAAACATCTCACACCCCCTAAAGGTGACCGATGATAATTTCAAGTGCCTGACACAACGCAACAGAAGAAAGCATATTTTTTTAATAAAAAAAATATTTTTTTTTGACAATTTTTTTAAACAAAAAAGTAGCAATAGAAAACAGCATAAAAATTTAATTAAAACCCCAAGTTAAATTAAATCATTTAAAAATGGGTGATAGGATGTAGGAGAGAGGCAAGACAAATATCAAGTGGCATGCGGTCGTTAAGCAATAAATTGGCTACAAACGGCAACATTTAAACGACAAGCTAACTGGTGATGATGTCAATGATGCCATTTTCGTCATTACGTTTTTAGACAATGTTAACGTCGACGACTCGCTTTTTATAAGCTTATCGCTGCAAAGAAAACTTTAAAGCAAAACAGCAAGCCAGCAAGGAAAATGAAACATATTTTTCCTTAGGAACAAATTTTACATTTTCCAAACAGATAAGAAGTAAATAAATGAAAATGGAATTTTCAGCTTAAGAGAATAAGAATTTATTCAGGAATTCGTTGCAATAAAATGCTTACAGAGTCGAGAAATTGCGTTTGAAATAAAGAAAATATTGTCAATATTATCTCATCACCATGGCCAAGAAAAGGGATGGCGTTGTGATGATGGTGTGAGCCAAAAAGGTGTTAATATTGTTGATTATTGTCAGGAACAATTGCCGAAAATAAAGGGAAAAAAAAGGACAAAACATGAAACAAATAAACATTTAGATTTTATTTATTTTTTCTTTTCTATTCTACAAACACGAGTCCATTTCCTTTAACAAATTTGAAAAAGGAAAGGGGTTTAGTTAAGGAGAATAAAAAACAGCTTGTCTAATTACACAGAAAGAAATTGTTCGACACAATTCTCTGCACAACTCTAGAGATAATAAAAAATAAAAAAGGACTGCAGTCGCACTACATTGTAGAGAAACTGAAGTAGCTTGAGAAGATATATTGCGACCAGCAAATGAAGAAACATGTCCCAAAATATCATAATTCTCTGGCTATAAAAAGGGTTCCTTCAGCTTTCTCTAAGAAGATAAAAGGTTATTCAATAAACCACTCAACAGAAACCTTATCTCAGAACAGAAAAGCGTTAAAAACCGCTCTCTAAATGAAGACCAATAAACCTCCAATAGGATCCGTTCTAGAATGATTAGTCGGGTTTAGATGTCATCCAGGAGACGTAACCAATTGAGTTGTTGTATCAGGTAGAAGTGTTCTTTTTTAAAACAGTGGTTAAGTTTTAAAGAGATATTTCATTCAACCATTTCTTAAGTCTTAAAGTCTTTTAGCCATTTATGCATTGTGTTTTAATGTAATAATGATTATGGCGACAAAGTGCTGAGATACTTATGTTAATAAGAGTCTATATGAGTATGCGAAAGTGGCTAGACGACGATAACAATATTACAATTTTACAATACTCTTCTTTCGCTTTTTTTTTAACCAAAACAACAATAAGAAACGGGTCAAAACTTTACTACCATTCTTTTTTTTAGGTAAATCTTTACAAAAAAAAAGGAAAGAAAACCTTTTTCTTAAGCTGAAGCAAGTTACGTTAATGCTTCAGACCAAATAAAGACATTTTAAGGTTATAACTGTCTTAGAGAACAAAGTTCAAACAAGTGGCGATAAAACCATCAGATTATGTGGCCTTTTTTACTCTCTCATTCTTTATCTCTCTCTCTCTCTCTGTTCCTTACTTAGCCTTTATAAGTTAAGATGGTCAATAGCAGTCACAGTAGTTGAAGTATTTTTTAACACAAAATTTTATACAAAAAAATTATATCTTATTTAGTGGATATGAATTCCTTACGAAAAACAAAAAATAAAAATAAAACAGGAGATGGCGTGTGTTGATAAAACAGGCAAAATAAAATAAAAAACGAACGTCCTTTCATATAAAAGAAATTTTTTTTTAATATGCACCAAGAAAAAAAAAACGGTAGAAAAAAACGTAAAAAATGAAGGAAAAAATCTAATAAAAAACCATTCAAGACATCCTGTTGCTATAAAACCATCATCAAACCATGACACAAAAAAGAAAAAAAAACTCCAAAGAAGTGTTGAAGTGTTAAAGTTGCCAGGATTTTATTAGTTAACAGATAAGATAGATTTTGGTCCATAATAATGAAAAAAACCAACAAAAAATAAATAAAAAAAATGAAATAAAATCTGAAAAGAAAAAATTCTAAAGAATTTATGGTAAATATGTGCAAAGGAAACAAAATGTTGCCAACACAAATTAAAGGGGGTGGAGGGTTGTTTGATGCGGAGCAAAAAGTAAAAGTTAATTAAAAAATTTTCTCTTCAAACGTAATTAAAATCAGTAACTTATTCTTTGGAGCAGTAATTTTGAGGGGAGAAAATAAAAACCTTAAAAAACGAAAGTGATTAAAAAAACAACTTCAACAGCCCAACTTCAGATCAATTAACACAGCTATAAAATTAAAAATGCGTTTAAAATTTTAAATATCCCTACTCAATTTGACTTCATTTTCTAAAAATTTTTGGATTTTCTACAAATATTGTTGTCCAAAAAGGGCATCACAAATAGAATTTGTATTTGGCCAACAATTCAATGATTAAAAACGGTACACGATAAGGACCTCACTGAACGACGTGAGTCTGATTAACGGATTGTTTCAACAGCATGGTATCAATTGGCTAACAAAGCATATCTCGCTGAATACCCGATATTTTTATAAAGTATGGTTTCACAAGCAGTCATTCTGAAATTTAAATACTAAGTCTAAATATAAAGCCTCCTGCACTCAAAGTATGTCCTCGTAACATACTCGTAATGCATGTACTGATAACATCCGGTACTCTCTTCAATAACAAAACATTACCAATTGCCGCTATAAAGTATTATCAAAACCTTTTTGAAATGTCAATAAACGCACATACAGGGCTATTTATTTGCAGTCTATAGGCTTTTCAATGACACGAACAACACCTGGCGGGGATAGGGCTTTAAATCTAGGATTCAATTTACTTCACATCATAGCCATAAAGTGCTTTAGAAAACACGTTTCTGATTACTTTTTTGAAGTCATATTTGAAACACCCTTTAGCAGTCTTTGGAATGTACTTACTGAAGTATCCAGTAGACGCGCAAAAATAATTTAAAAGAGATTCAAATTGTAGCTTATCTTTTTAAAATTAAGCGATTTAAAATTTTGCACACAATAAAATTTCATCCTTATACATAATTGTTGCCCGTACCATCCCAAATAAAAATGATTCCCATTCAATACTGTGTTGTTTTAATGGTGTCAGTAAATAATTTCTATCACAATGATGATGATTATAAATGTAATCGTTTTTGTCATTTTCTTTTTCATTGAAACGGATATTGAATAGAATAACAACAACAACAGCAATAACAATCAATAAAAATAAACATTTTATAGGTTAGCAATTCATATTAAAAACCTCTATCTACCACCAACACTACCCCTCACACAAACACACATACATATGTATGTACACAGACTGGCACTCGTAAATTGTATGCCACCCAAGTAAGAGTCCTGTGTGAGTCCTGTGTTGAATGGATATTTATTCGGTCGTAAAACCGTGTTAAATTTTTAAGAACTTTTTTCGTTGCTTGTCAAAATTTGTTAACAGGTGACATGAAGACTAGTAGTCCTGCCTGTAAAAAATCTCTTGCAAATAAAAGGAAAGTAGAAAAACAGTTCTATGGCTTGAATTGTATGGAATGAGGTATTTTTCACAACCCTGTAAAAACAGTTAATTTGTTAAGTTATTACCAAGATAAATGTTGCTGGTTACGATATATTGATTCTCCAAGGATTAAAGGAACTGTTTGTGAAAAATTATACAATTTCAGAATGCTTGCCGTTATTACAGAATAATTGCAGTTAAGGTTTTGAAATATTAAAAATTTATGCTGAAATGTATTTTATTTGTATAGGATTATCTATTTCAAAACTGCCGGTAGGGCTGTTATTATCATTTGAAGTTTCATTGATCTAGCGAAAGGTTTGACGTTTTCGAATATGCTTCGTTTGATAACAAACGGAGGCTTAAAAATAGTTAAAATTGACTCAAATGTAATACTTTTATAATTGTCATAATCAACTTAAATCAACTGAGTTATTTGAAGTCAAAGATGTATTCCAAGCAGTCCATTGAAAGTGAATTGCAAATGTTACGTGTTTGATTCAGAACTTTTTCAGGCTATTTTATGATGAAAACAATCAGTTTTATAACTATGGAAAATCTTTTCAGTTTCCAACTTCTATTTTTCTGAGACAGTATACTCTGTGTGCTACGATTGGAGTATGTTGTTAAAAAAAACGTTAGCTGACAAGGAACCATTCTATATTAAGATCTGATTAGTTTACTCCAGTTTGCAAAATTTGCTTGCATTTCCAACAATATATTTCATTTTAAAACTGTAGACTATTACAGAAAACTATTATAATTCTCAACTGCTGAGCATTGCTTGAAGTCATAGACGTATTCAAATTAAATTTTACATCATCTACAGATAGTCGTTAAATATTATTTATTTGAGGAAAACTATACTACGGCAACAAAATTTGTTTAGACAAGACATGGCTTACACTTAACACATCTGTATGTTAAAGTTGGCGGGCTAAATAAACAACCCACTAAGGATTTCATGGCTTACAAAGAAATGAAAAAAATGTAAAAAAAAAAGAAAATAAGTGGGTAACAAAATAATAAGATTCCTTTATAACCTATAAATTTATATTAGAAATGGCAACAAAAATGAAAGAAAGATAAATAAAAAAACGTTTATAAAAACGAAATCAAATCATGTAAATTTATGCTGAAGCTTAACGTGAATATTACAAAAATATATCCCTGCAAAAAAATTAGTAAAAGAAGGAAAAGATTATTGATGTTAAACAACCCACCTCCTCACACTCTTTTTACACAGAAAACACATGTGTTAGTATCATACAAAGCGTATTAATTGTGTCCCATATGTAGAGAAAGAGAGTGAGAGAGAGAAACCAGCAAAAACATTTATAGGTAGGATTTGTAAATCAGCAATTTGTTCTTACACACACGCACATACGTATTTATTAATAAAGCAAACCCAACCAAACAAAAAAAACCGTTTTAATAAAAATTGTGTAAAGCTTAGTTTAAGGGTAGATGAACGAGCCTACGCTATTACTCAGTTATTGTTTCAAAGGGGAGCGAAAAAGTGAAGAAATTTAACATGTTTTTTATACTCTACTACCGCGCTAGGTTTTTACGATGTCTTTCATTGCTTGCTTGGTTGTTTGTGTAGTGATTGTGGTTACACGGAAGACGGTGGTGGTGATGGTGTGACGTTTTTTAACCGCAAAACAAAAATTACATCTTAAGTAGCTAATAAACGTTGTTGTTTTTATGTTTTTTCGCTCTCTTTTTTGCGGATTTTTCCCCGTGACTATTTTCTCTTGTAATTACGAGTATCATTTTGATTTTTTATGGTTCAACAAGAGTCCTTGCTTTGTGTTGGTAATCTTATTATGAGTCCTTTGTATTTTTCTTTCTTTTCTTTCATAATTTTGCTGCTCTTTATTTTTTGCTTTTGTTCTGTTTTTTCTGGAGAAACACTGGTGGGGAGCATGAGTAGTAGTGCCGGTGGTTAAGAGTTTAGCTTATTATTCTCTGTGATAATTTTCTTATGAAGTTATAAATTTCATAAACGATAAAAGAACAACCAGGCACAATCAACAAAAAAAAAGAAACATTTAAAATGACTTTTCCTCTAAGAGGGTAATTTTCATTACGGTCGAAATATAAATTCAAATATTTTTAACACAAAATTCAATTGTGCTTTTTATCTTTTGCCATAAGATTTTTTAATGGCTAATAACGCGAAAAAAAATTTATAAATTAAACAAAAAAGAGAACAAAAAAATCACCATAGCAACCTTAAATGAGCTGCAAGCGAAAATACACATACATGCATACAGCCAGCTAAACAGTCGTACAGTCCAGCTATAGACCTTGTTTTGGCGTTTCAGTCAGAGTCAGTTCAGTTGAGTTTAACAATGTGTTTTGAATATTAAATACTCGTCGGTATTTCTATAGAATAAGCAGCACAATCATTTAAACATTTAAATGCAATCATAGTTTGAAAAAATTCGAAAGAAATAAAAAAATAATAAAATGCCAACACTACCATCATACTTCAGCAACTTCCGTTTCCCTTTAAATATGAATATAGAAGAGTCAAAAAAAAAAATATACAAAAACAAACATGTACAATGCCAAAAAGTATGTAGCATTCAATAGAATTGCCTAACGTTTGTATAAATGCCCTACAAACGTTGAAATAACTTTTGGATTTCTTAAAAGAACAAAATCCAGAGTTAATTATTGATTTAAATTAGGTTTTGTAAAGGAATATTCTCGATTCTACGGAATTGAGGTTTGGCGTTTGACTTTAAAGACAAGTAATTATCAAAACCTGATTGAACGTGTTAAGAGGATGGTGGTGATCATGGTGCCCTTTGGCACGGAGCCTTACGACAATTCTTTAAGGACAACAATCCTTTACTTTTAGACTATTTTGTACACTTCGCGACATTGTTAATGTATGAAATTCAGTAGCAATGTTTATCCACTAGGAGTTCAGATTGATAAGGCTAATTCTCAAGGAATTCAACAAATTGTCAATTGTCCTTATTTTTGTCTGATCTTGGTTCTATTTTTCTCTTTTTTAATAAAAGTTGAAGCATATTTAAAAAATTTAGATATCAAAAGCAGTCCGTTCAAAGCTAAACCTTAATTTCGTTGCTCTTTATAACTAAAAACTTATCGAACTAAAACTACCTGTATAATGGCATAGCAAAACTCGAAAAGAAACAATTTAAAACCAAAAAGTATGCTACAATTTTTTCCTCTGAATTTTGCTCTCATTTGAACAAGTCAAATGTCATGTAATGTCACAGGATACAAAAGCGTAAATGTAAATGTTTGTTGTTGAAAGGATTTCAGTTCAGAAACAAAAAGACGAAAAAACCAAAAACAACCAACCAATAAATACAATAAAAAAAGCAAAAAAGAAAACTCGTAACGCACAACTCCATGCATACAAATTTCAGGTGACCACGCGTGCTTTAAAGGATCTTCTCACTCTGGCCTCTCTTCTTGCATTACAGAATGACACTTTTGAGTACACAATATAACATCACAAACACACAAACAAACTTTATACATTTTTCATTTTCAATGATGACGATGATTAAGGCCAGTTCTCTGGTTTGGACTGTGTGACATTCAATCAAATGTTGTGTGTATGTGTATGTGCAGCATGTCCTTTTGACCACTTGTGTTTATGTCATGTATTTTTTGTGTTTTTTCCCCCGCATTTATTATTGTTACTCTTATTGTGAGAGTGTTTTTATGCCGGGCAATTAGATGGACAACATCCAACACCTTTTTAAATATTCCATGAACATCATCACCAAAAAAATTCTCCACCAAAAATTGATTTCATTGATTTTTATGTCATAAATTGTTGGACTTTCTTTCCTTTTTCAAATACGAATTATTTTCAATTGAATTTGTTTTTTCTTCAATTATTTTATAATAAATTGACTTCTTAAAGTGGAAAATTATAACAAAAATTAATCAGATACTTTCTTTTTAAAATGAAACATTTGCAATTAAAAAATTAAAGCAAGAATGGTTGGTTTAACGTAGCTTTACGATTACAAATATCCCTTATGACTCAGCGTATATTCCTGCCAGTGGTTAGAGACTGGGGAGAAGATGCATGAGTACTTATCCTATGCACCGACCATGCTTGCCTCTTGGTACACACGCTCCATAGCTGACAATGCCTCATACGCTGTTCAAACAAGCTGTACAGACAAGAAAGAGGAAACCATATACCATCTTTGCTTTCACTGTCCGGCACTTGAGAACAAAGGATTCTTGGCCGCCCACAAGTTATGGACTAAATGTGGCCATCCAAAATAGACTTGGAGAAAATCAACACATTGACATGTTAAATAATTACAATAAACTTGCAAAGAGTAAAGACTAAAGATCTTCTACTAGGATAGGGAGATGTGGAGGAAAGTTAATGTGTGCTGAAAACAGTTAAAATAATTGCCTAATATTCCATGTATTAATGTGGTCATTTCCAATTAAAACATTTCCAATTAACTCTTGCTGCATATTTTAAATGATTCTTTCGAATATGTTCGTCCCTCTACTATATTATTTACTTCGATAATTAATTTCACACACAATGAATTCGCCTTGCTCTGTGCTTTTAAAACATTTAAAATAATTTGTTTTTATTCTTTCTTTGATTCCCTTTGTGCTTTGTATGTAGTTAAAATAAAATGGAAAAAATATTGTACAATATAATAAATACATACATACATACATACATATATTATTATTGATCATTGACGCATAAAATTTTAATTGATGCTCAATTTATTGATGTTTCGCAACTGATTGGTGTGATGACAACAGAAGTTTTAAATTTAATTTCATCGACAACATTTTATTTGGTTAACCAAACAAATTGAGTTTAAAAAATATTGTCTGAAATTAATTTATTTGAACAGCGATTTAATAAGAGTATGAGTATTAGGGATGTCATCTCAATTGAGAATAACTATTAGGAATGTAAAAAACTCTCTCAAGGATATTTTACTGTACTTTCCATTGTGATCTTAAGCGTAAGAAATAGAAGCGATGCAAAGATGCATAGAATAACTATTGCAACACCTCAATCATATGCCGGAACAGTCTGTCTGATTTTCCAAAAGCGTAACAAAAGGGCAACAACGTATCCTAAGGCTTTTAGACTAATAAGTTTCAAAACGTTCGAACGTTAAAAACACTTGATAAAGCTCTGGACGGCTACATAAGATTTGGAGTATTGCAGCGGATGCCACTGCCTCTAAAGGAAGTAGAGTTTGTGAGGGTATACTTGACAAATTAGACGATTGAGAGAGACGAAGACTCTTTTCAAGCCAAATGGGTTTGAGACATGCTTCAGACTACCCAAAACCTCAGTGTAGTAACCTTTTGACCTGGATTTAAACCCAAAGAATACCAGTACCAGAGTAATTAGATTCTGCTATTAGGAGAATGAGTCGTCATCTCACATACAGTGTACTTGGAACCTGAATGGCGTTTGAATTTATTTATTTGGCTATCAAAACATATTTAACTTAACCGACCAAAGTGTAAAAAGTATATAATAGTGAACAATTTTTAAAGATAGATAATAAAATATCTTTAAAAGAAGAAAAAAGTGTAAAAAGGTGTAGAATAGTGAACAATTTTTAAATAAAGTGTAAAGGAAATATATATATATATATATATAAAGAATAAAACATGATTAAAATGAAAAAAACTTAACGTGACCTTTAACTTTTTGTAATATGGTGTTTTATTTACATTGAAGCCAGTGAGTATTTCAAAATTAAACATTATCTTGAATACGCAAGAGGTTTCAACGAAACTGACATTTAACTTCATAACCTTTACAGATGCAGAAAATCAGAAATTGAAAGAGAAGGCATACTATTCTAAAAGCAATAAGAAAACACAATATGACCTTTGACCTTTTGTGGTGGATTTTTGTTTTAATCAAAATGTAACCAAATATAAAACAAAATATGGCAACCTTAAGCTATGTATAAGGTTAGTAAGGTAATGTATAAAATAACACAATTGTTAAACAAATTTTATATTTGTTTTAATTTTTTACTTTAAAATTTTCTTTTATTTGAAATTTTTATTCAAATTTAACATTTAATTCGCTCTCTGCTAAGGGAACTTTTAAAATTCACCATTTCACCACTTTTAAAATAAAATGTTAAACATTGCCCGCACACACTAATAATAGACAACAAAACACAATACAACAGTTAACAGAGTTGTATAAATTGCGTATGTTTTCTTTCCTACACTCATTCTGTGGTTCATTGTAAAAAAATATTCTAACTTGACAAGATGTCGTATTAGAAAAATGTGCTGATTTAAACAAATTTTATGCAGTTCAATTGAAAATATGCAACAAAATAAAGAAATCCAAATACGACCTGATGGAATTATGATAAAATTGTAAGAAACAAATAAAATCAAGAGGATTATCAAGTAAAAACACTAGAGGATTTGTGGAAAAGTAAAAAAGAGCCACCAATAAAGTGACTGACCTCGAGTGTTAAAAACAGCAGAGAAAAAAAAGCAAAAAAAAAGAATACCAACCAAGTGAAGCAACAATTTTATTAAATTTGTTTGGGCGAGTGTACGTATGTGTGTGGCTGTGTGTTGGGATGTATTTATTATTTTTATGGAGTACTGAGTTAAGTGGCTGAACTAGAAAACAAGTGCTCGCTTTACTTGACTGCATACATAAAGCAGAGCCATTGAGCAGTAGTAGTGGCTGATAGGCAAGCAGTTAGGCTGGCTGACTGACTGATTGAAGTAAAGCTCTGGTTTTGGCACACACACACAACACAACATTTTCAGTTGAGCAGCAGGGAAGAGAAAAAGGTCAAGAATTTCAGTTAATAAAACAAAAACAAAACACAACCAACCACAGCGAAACTAGAACCGACACATTTATTTCTATGAATTGTGTTGGTGGTGGTTGTTATTATTATTGCAATAGTTGTTGTTGTTGTTATTGTTGGTGCTTTTGTTAATTGTTAAAAACAATTGAGCATATTTATATACAAAGATCTCTAAAAAGAGAACTTTACTTAACCACAGGCATAGAGTTTAAACAGTTAAAAGCGAAAAAAAGGTGAGCAACACAATTCAACAGACAGCGGCATTAGCAGTAACAGGAGAAGTCAACGAAGCAGGGGAATTGGTTGTAAAAGGGGGGCTTATAAAGCTCCGACAATGGGCACAAGTAGTTTTCAAGCTGAAGGTGAGGCTCAAGGCTTTAAGTATAATTTTGTTTAATTTTTGCTATTTTTTCTTCATTTTTTGTATTTACTTTTTTGTTATTATATTTGCTTTAACACTTACTCTTATACACTACTGTGTGCTTTGTTTCTTCTTTTTCTTTTTGTTTTTGTTTTTCTCTTGTTTATTCTAGATAACAAATTATTTGTGAATCATAATATACAAGCAACGAGCAGTGGAGGAGGCAGTGGTAATAGCAGCAGTGCATCTTCTACGCCGGTCAATATGAATGTGGAATTGTGTCTGGTATGTGGTGATCGTGCTTCGGGTCGCCACTATGGAGCCATTAGCTGTGAGGGCTGTAAAGGATTCTTTAAGCGTTCGATACGCAAACAATTGGGTTACCAGTGTCGCGGCGCTATGAACTGCGAGGTCACCAAACACCATCGCAATCGTTGTCAGTTTTGCCGATTGCAAAAATGTTTGGCCAGCGGCATGAGAAGTGATTGTAATTTTCATTTAATAATGTCGACAAACATTTTAACAACAATTTTGTTTATCAAAGCAAAAAACAAGAACATAGAAGAATTTGTTTGGAATGTTTTATTACGCTTTTAAATTTTCCCCAATACCTTAACTCTCTCACAACCTCTGTGTCCTTCCACTTCAAAAAACTAACAGCGTAAATTACTTTGTGTTTGTGTGTGAATTTGAAATGTTAAAAAGGCACTATGCATGTAGAAAGCGAGGATGGGGGAAGTAGGTTTTAAAAGGTCATCAACTAAAATGAACCCACAATTTAAGCAAAAAATAAAAGAAGTGTGTATCAATGTGTGTGTATGTTTATATCATGTTAAATGTTAAACAAAGATTATCTGCAAATGTCAAAGAACTCTTAAAAAAATAATTTTTTATTGATTTTTACTTATTTGAACTCAAACAACTAGAGTTTTAACACGTCCTGCCCTCCTAAAAACGTAGTGCCTTTTTAAACTTATCATTGATTGGTCTTTTTGTCTAAATCTTTTGCATGTTCATTTTTCGTACTAACATTTCGACGTTTTTATATTAAAATTTGTTTAAACAAAAAAAAAATAATAAATTATTCATTAAACATGTTTACTTTATAGCTGTGCAACATGAACGGAAACCTATGTTGGATAAGAAAGATCCAAATGCTGCAAATGCAGCCCAACAAACAGCTCAAACTTTAACGGTAGGAGTGGGGGGTAGCGTAGCTACCTCATTGAAGTCGTCAAATGCTAGTCCACAGTTTCAGCAAAGGTCAAAATCTTCATCATCATCATCTTCAATATTTAATCATAGTGCGGCGGCACTTAATGCTGCTGCAGCAGCTGCAGCCTCTAATCCAGCGTTTTCTTTAGATGCTGGCAGTTTAGCTGCCCCAGAAATATTTGGTTTAAATTTTGCTGAACTAACACAAACGTTAAGTGAGTATCTTTTTTGCACTTTTAACTTTTTTTTCTTTCAAAACAAGAAAGTCATCTTTTATTAATTATTTCTTTTCTACTTGTAGTTCAACAAGCTCAACAACAACAACAACAACAACAGCAGCAGCAGCATCAATTAACGAATCCAGTTTCTGGCAATGCCAATAAACCAATGCATTATTCACCCGAACCTAAACATGTCTTACCGGACAACGATGCTGATGAGGAGGATGAAGATGTCGCTGACGGTATTGATATCGATAGTTTACGCAATTTTGCTAATGCCGCCTCTAATAATAGCAACAATAACAACCAGGAGGCTATTGATTATGCCATAACAATGGGTTTAAGAAACTTTGCCAAAACGGTTATAAACAATAATAATCAAAATATTAATTTTAATATCGACGCCTTAGCTCATACACCTACGCCGGCCATGGGTCTTATACAAAATTCTATGGATAAACGTGTAATTGATAAAGCCCTGCAACTATTGCAACCTATCAAGCAGCAATTAGACACAATGTTAGGTAGTGAAGGCAATGGTTTGCTTATTAAAAATGAACTGAACGAAGATGACGATATGGCTGAGAATAGTGGCAATGAGGAAGACTATATAACCGATTCCATGGATTTGGATGAGCAAAACAATCAAAGAGAGTTTGTGGTGAATGAGTCAATATTTGAAAATGATTTAATATCGCCCAACTATGCCAGTTTTAATCTACAGACACCGAATTTAGTATCGTCCTTCTTCAATGTTCATTATGTTTGTGAATCTGGCTCACGTATTATCTTTCTAACTGTTGTGTGGTTACGAAAAGTACAAGCATTTGCTGAACTGCCGCAGCGTTCACAAATCACTCTACTGCGTGGAGCCTGGCCAGCTTTGTTAGCCATTGCTGTAGCTCAGGTACGCAAACTGTCCCAAAGCACTATTATCAATACACTTATTCACAATGTACGGCAGATGGCCGAACTTGAAAAGATTGATCCGCAAAAAATTAAAAAACTAAGTGAACATATTGCCCGTCTCAATTCCTTTATACAAACAGTGCAAGCACTTGAACCAACCGACATGGAATATGCTCTCCTACGTTTGGCCTGTCTCTTTAACCCGCACACGTTTCTCAGACGTAAGGAACAATGTGTACGGGTTTATGTACAGCGTGTACAACACTATGTACTAAGCAGCCTGCGCAAATTGATTTTATCTCAAGATTTACCCGCCTACGAAACCGAAGAACGTTTTAATAGTTTAGTTCTCAATCTGTTGCCGTTGAGTGCCTTGGAGTCCGACTCTATTGAAGATTTATTCTTTTCAAATCTAGTGGGTCAAGTGCAAATTGACAATATGTTACCCTACATACTTATGCTGAGTTCCAGTGTGGGTAACTTGAACTGTTAAGTTTTATTACAATATTTTCATTGTTTTGTTTAAGTTGTGTGTAATGTTTTAAACATTTTTTAACACTTATTATTAATAATTTTTATTATTATTTTTCTTTTTGTATCTTTTTACTAGACTGATGTATCAACACACATACAAGCATTATATATTGAAAATATTAAAAAAAATGGTTTACAAAATGTGTGTTGATCACTTTAATTAGTTTTTAGATTATTTTATTCAAAATAATAGATGTAAAATGATTCTTTAGTTTCTAATAAGAATCTCTAGGATGTAAATGTTAAATGAAATAAAATATGAATGAAAAAAAAAAACAACAAATGTATGACCTTTTGAAACACTTAAAAAAGCTATTTAAATTCCTTTCAAAAGTATTAACTCTGTTTTACAAGGAAACAGAAAATAAGGGGAAGACTTGCACAAAAACAACGAAATAAACATTATGCTGAAGGCATTTTCACTGAGGTTTCCTAATTTAGTGGCAAATAAAATAAGGGAAATGCTCTAAAGTATGCATGAAACTTAGAGAACTTCCCATGTAGTATAGATATCTACTAAGTAAAATGAGCAATGTAAGCTTACCTTTTAGCACCTGCTTATTTGCTACTGTGTTTTGTATGCTTGTATCTTGATTCTTATATTTTCTTGTTTCTTGAATTTGTATTTTAATTATGAGTTATGAAAATGTGATTTGAAGCCTTCAAAAACAAAAAGATAAATTAAAATTTAGTATTTAAAGTAACATCAGCTTAACAAATAAGTTAACTAAACTACAATTTCTTTTACTAAACAATTAAAACCTACTTACACTTTTTTGTATGTTTGCAGGTATTCATGATTTGATAGACAATTGAAAATTAATGTTTTAAATATTGTTTTCGCTTTCTTTAACTTCTTAGAAAAGGAATTTGCTTTTGTTTTAAATAATGTATTCGTTTCAAAGTAATCATTAAATTTCAATATTAAGTGTTTAGATTAAAGTATACTTTTCCGCTCTCTTGCGCCATTCAATAAGCGCAGGTGTAAGATCTTTATCGCTAATGGAAGGCATACGTCTCAAAGAGCTATGGACACCTATATCAGCTATAGACATTTGATCACCGCCAAAGTATTGACGTTTCTGTAAGCGATTACTTAAAATACGTATAATATTAGCTTTACTTTTGGCGGTGGTGCAACGCAACAATTGATAGCAAATGTCCAGCACAACATCAATTTCATTGCAAAGTGGTGAGTCTTCATAGCGATATTCTGACGGACCCACACGACCTAAATAGCGTATGATATTAACCTCACCATAAATAGGTACATACATAGTAGGTGAGCTAATCATTTCGGTGTGTTCGCCTGGAATTAATTTAAAAATGCGATGAAATAAAATACTAATAAAAATATTTCACAAGACTTACAGTTCTTCCATATTAAAGTTACATTAATTTTGGGTAAATTCGGCTTAACGGGTACGGCTTTTAAAGCCTCTTCGAAAGCCTTGGCATCTTTCCCAATGTCGTTCATGGTTGAATGTGTAAAACATTTAACATCGATATCAAACAAGTCTTTCCAGGCATTTTTTATTGCCAATAAGCAGTAGGGTATGAAATTGGGATGTCCATTAATAACCACATCGTGCAGAGGTTCCTACAATGCAGTTTTTTTATTTTTTTATTTGTATGCAATGGTATATTGTTTTTAACTCACCTCTCTTAAGCCTCCATTATTTTTTGTGATAAATGTTGTTGTATGTTGTGGTCCCTTGGAACATAAGCCCAAAGTGGAACGTATTCCAGCCAGCTGGTCTTTTAATTCTTTCAACTGTTGCATGACCTTCTTTTGCCTTTGAATTACATTTTGGGCATCATCATTTGAGACCTTTGGAATTTATTAAAAATTTGTTGCATTCAATTTGTTTTCTTTGCATTTTAAAAACTTTTTTCCAAATTTAATTAAAAATGATAAATTTGTAGGTTAGTTTTTGTGACAAAATGGAGGCAAATGCAAAAAAAATGGATACAAGCACCTCTCCACCAACACTCATTTCTTTGAAAATTATTCGCAGCCTATCCGAAACACTACCCGCTCACAAGAAATTTTCGTTAAACTAAAAGAAATGAGCGGTAAATCAAGCATCAGAATATTTTAGACATTATGACAGCTAGCGGTAAAAAGGGGTTGCCAAATCTTAATAAATAATACTTTTAAACAAAGATAAAGCTGATAAACGGCATTTATATGAATGAAATATATTTATAAATTATTTTATTACCGCTTCAAAATATTTATAAAATTGTGATTAAGAAGAAATATGAATTTTAACAAATTAATTTTTTATATAAATCATATTATTATAAATTGGCAACCCTTTTGCAGCCATTAATGAAAGAAATAAGAGAGAACCGTTCCAAAATCAATTGATTAATAGATGACAAACTTAACAGCAGTTACCCCCCTCAATTAACATTTGTATGTTAAGTCTGCCTTTAAGTATAATGAATAATGTAAACCTATCACTAACAAAACATAAAAAAAATAAATGAGCACAACAAACTTAACAGCTGTTAGTTTTAATTAACATTCGTGTGTTAAATCAATCTTCAACAGTAGTAAATAATGTAAGCATATCCTTAAAATGATTATGTTAAACAAAAGTGATGAAATATATGGCTATTAGTGGGTTAGTTCATGAGTTTTTAAAATCCACGCTATGTCCACGCCTCTATTACTAACACTTATCAATAATTTTGATTTGCAATTTCTCTATACATATTAGTGTTGCTGCATAAATAGTTGTTTTGTTAATGCAATTTATGAATGCAATTTGGAAAACACAAAATAGTATATGAAAATTTTAACCTTCAGTAAATGTTGTATTTGCAAACCCAGTTTATCCAAATCTAGAGGGCAACACGTGCTAACAGCAGAGGCAGTGGTTGCAGACGTGGTCTTACCAATTAATTTAAACAAGCCCTTCAAAATAATACAAATGAATTTAGCAATAAATAATGACCACGTATATTAAATAGAAAAAAAAAATTACTTCCATATGTGCTCAAAAAAAAAAGAAGAAATGAAACTCACATTGAGACTTTTGTTGGCTGCTGAAGGTTCTACGTTGCTGCTGGCCACTGCATTTGCTGACAAACTCACATTTTTCATTTCGTACATGCACTTGGGCAAATTTATTTCAAATTGTGGCAACAGGGTTTTCAATTCGTACATTTTAAACAAATTTTTGTATTAATTTAAACGTTTTATCTTTATTTTAACAATTTTTTGCACAAATTTCTTAACCACACAAATTTTTTTTCCAGAATTAAAAACTATTCACTGTAAACTAATAACACACTCTCAAAGCAATGATGTCAATGAGAATGACAGGAAGAACATGAAAGAAAAAAATAGAGTAGAATAAAGCTCTCTTTTTCTTTTATTTCATTTACTTTTCATTCGTCAACAAAGAGCTTGTGTCAGAACGTTGTGTTGCGTGTAAATAACGTGGTGTGTGAATTTTCTTTTAACAATTATTCCTTCCGTGATTTTTATTCTTCAATTGAAAACATTTTCTTAAAAAAATAACATGAGTGACGATGAAGAACAAGTTAATACCAAAACACATAAACAACTGCTGCAGGCCATCAGCAGTTTGGGCAAAACCCAGCACATAAGGAAATCAACACGTGACGAACCCAAATTACAACAGGATGAATTTCAATTGGTGAAAGGAGCCGCTGTGATTGAAAAGTCCCATCCTGTTGCTGTTAATGATATTGTACAAATTCTAAAAGGCACCAAAAAGCACTTAAGCGCTGGTAAGCAATTGAAAAATGTAGTGTCCACCAAAAAAGTGTTGGAAAGGCCTTTAGAAAAACCTGCTGCTGAAAGAATAAAACGTACGATTGGATATGAAAATGTCAAAAAGAAATTGTCCAAATGGGATGCCGTTGTTGCCAAAAATCGTTCTGCCGAAACCCAAGTAAGTACAACAGAATTCTACTTTCCATATTTGTTTGATTTTAAACTTATAAATCTTTTTAGGTATTCCCTTTGAAAGGTGAAACCATTTACGTAAATACCTCTTTGAAACGAAAACCTTTAGAGCAATCGATCAAAAGTGATTTAATGTTGGAAATGGAAGAATTGGAAAATAAATATGCCCAATTGAAACGTGAACAAATGGGCGATACAGACGATCCCAAAGAAGTAGAAAAACGCGAACAGGAATTGTTGAAAAAGAAGCTAACAAAAGAAGAGCTTATTGCCAAGCGTAGGGAGTTGGCTTATTTAAAAATGCGTGAATCCCAAAAGTCTGCCAAGGCACGTCAGCAAAACAAAATCAAATCGAAAAAATACCACAAATTAATGAAGAAACAAAAAATGCAAGAACAAATCAAAGAATTTGAATTGTTGCAGAAAACCAATCCAGAAGCTGCCCTGGAGAAGCTCAATGCTTTGGAAAAATCTAGGGTATTAGAAAGAGCCAGTTTAAGGCATAAAAATACTGGCACCTGGGCCAAAAATTTGCAAATTCGTGCCAAATACGACAAAGATGTGCGTAAAGATTTGTCCGAGCAATTGCAAATCAGTAGACAATTGACACAAAAAGCTAATGATAGCGATGAGGATACAGACAATGAAAATAAAGAAACCAATAATGGGAATATAGTGGAGGATGAAGATATGGATTATGATCCCTTCAATCCCTGGACTAAAGTAGGCAAAAATTCAAATAAATTAGCCACCAAGGAGGAAGAGGAAAAAGCTAACTGGCGCAAGTATTGGTTAGAGCGTAATGATAATGAAAAAATGATGGAGGAATATAAAAAACTACTCAAGGAGGACGAAGAAGCGGAGGAGGATGAAGAGGAGAATGATTCAAAAGCGGATGAAGTAAATGAAGAACAAGAAAATATGGAAGAAAGAACTACAACCAAGAAAACGAAGAATATTAAAAATAAGAAACTCTTAAAGAAAAAAGTCACTGTCGAAAACGGTTGGAAGGTAGAAGAGTTAGAGCCTGTTGACACCAAATCCATAGACGATATATTTGATGCGCAAGAGGATAAAATAAAGGAAAACCTTAGCAAAAAATTGGATATTATTAAACAAAAAGCCAAACAGTTACAGAAAAATTCTAGGAAACCCACTAAACGTTTGGAGAAATCCGTTGATGCCTTAAAGAACCTCAAAGACTTATCGTTTAAAAATACGACAAAAAGACCTGAAATAGATGAGGAACTTACCAATGAATTGGATGACAAAAAGCAAGAAAATAATGATTTAAATGAGACTTTGGAAAAGTCAAAACGTATGGAAGTAGGGGAAAATGAAAAAGCAACAATTTCTGAACCACTAGTAGAAGCCATAGACCCGACTAAATTGGCGGCGGTTAAATTAAAACAACGTAAAACAGGTTATGATACAATTAGTGAAGGCTTGGAGGATGTTGATATGGATGAGGATAACGAATTAGATGCTAATGCCGAACAACAAATGACTATAGCCCAAGCTTTTGAAGATGATGATATTGTTGCGGATTTCAGTAAAGATAAAACTAAAGATTCTGAAGTTAAAGATGCCGAAATACAACTGGCCATGCCGGGCTGGGGATCATGGGCGGGAGCGGGCATTTCCAAAGAACGAATGGAAAAGCGCAATAAACGTTTATTATTAAACTTGGCACCTAAAGAGAAACGACGTGATGAGAATAAGGAAGGTGTATTTATTAACGAGGAGGCTAGTAAACAACTCAGAACACATTTAGTCTCTGATTTGCCTTTTCCATTTACCTCCCTTAAAGACTATGAGGCCAGCATAAGGGCACCCATAGGACGCAATACGGTCACTGAGACAGCCTTCCGTTTATTAACCCGTCCTTCGGTTATAACACAAAAGGGTAAAATTATTGAGCCTATGGACGAATCAGAACTCGTTAAACCTCAGCGTACACTTAGAAATCCTGTAGATATAAGAATAGCCAACATGTCTAAAGATAAACCTAAAAAGAAAGTGTAGCTGTTATATACGATTACGAGCATACCAATGTTATGTTATTTGTAGTGAATATTAAAAGTAAATTTTAATTGAGAAAAAAAAAATAACAAATATAAAAAAACGTTTTATTCTACCACAAAACAATAGTAATTCTTAAACATTAAGGGAGCCTCATCATCTGAAATGAAATTACGTTCTGGTTTTACCGAGGCAAAAGGATTTTCGCTGGGTGGCTGGACTAAACGTAGCTTGCGTTGACATTCTTCTGAGAAGCGTGTCATATCCAAAGGACTTTCATATTCAGTGTAGGCAGTTACGACAATGGGTACCTGTAGATTAGAGGCAGCAAGTATAGTATCGGGCCAGGTGTCGTCCATGTTATAGCCAGTAGAGCGATATAAACCGGCATTGAAAAAACAAACTACAAAAATAAAGCAGTATATTTTTTCAACAACTAATAGAAATGGAATTCAAATTTGAAGGGTTCAGGGTGAGACGGGGAGCAGGGTCAAGCATTGTGCTAGATAAAATTGAAAAAATCATAGTTCAAATGGTTTTGCTTTACTTACTCAAATTTGGTTTTAAGAACTTGGCTGAGACACAGTATTCATGATAGATATACGATTCAAAGTAGTACTTAATATTACGCTGAGCTTCACGGCAGGCTACACAACATCTAAAATATAAATTTAAATAAAAAAATACATTAATTTTTTAGATTTAAGAATAAGAAACAGAAAAACTCACTTGGTCTTTTGCAATTGCTCAAAAGATATATTATGGGGATTTAGTTCAGGACCTACAAATACAATATTTAAATTTTTAACCGTAGGCGTTATATGTAAGAAGAACAACTCCCATTTGTGTAAAACATCAACTTCGAATTCGATTTCCGCTCCTAGGCAATAAATAAAACAAATTAAACTAATTGTTGTTTATAAAACGTGTAAACAAAATACCTATTAAATGTATGGTAAGCGTTTCATGGTTCTTTAATTGATCACACAATTTTAAAGCATACCAGGCCGTTAAAGGTCCTGTAGAAATTTGTGTTAAACTGGCATATTCAGCATTTAAAGGCAGATCTAAAAAGTATAAAAAAAATTACAGAAAAAATTTGTCAATCAATTAAAAAATCATTTTTCTTTTACCATAACCCAATTTCTTAAATATCTGCTGAGTATTTAAACAAGTCAATGGAGTTTCTTTTAATATTTTAGTTGGTAATGCAGGATCCAATCTACCAAATTTCTCTTGAAACTGCACCAATTCTTTAAATATCTGATACGATTTACACCATGTGGCATGCTCTTCAGGACTCAAATGTTCGGGGTGTTCCAGACAATACGATATCATGCCACATTCTGAGCAATCATGCAATTTACCGAAACGAAATTCGCGACATTGAATTTTATTACACAGGCGGGGAAATAAAACCACCTCCTGCTCAGTGGCATTTAAGGGGCGATTTAAAACCGACTCAATCTTCCGTATAGTCACAATGCGATATGATCGGAAATTATCGGCTGCCATAGTAGAGCAATTTCGGAATATGTGGCCATCTGTAAAGTAAGAAAAATGATTACATAAAGAACAGGGAGATTAATATCTATTTCAACTGATGTTTATATTATTGTTCAGGTACAATATTTTCAAAACATTTCGTTTTTTTTTCTTTCTTCCTAATATCAAAATACCCAATTTTATTGAATGAACATTTTATTTGAATTGATGCCAGCTAACATATTTCATGGTGTTTTGCTTTCGTATGAGAAAAAATCGAAATCAATGCGTGCAATTGCTTGTCACCCATGTCGTAAATAACTTTTAGCCACCAACCAAGTATGTAAGCAAACCAGACGATAGAAATCATTAATCATTTATAAACTTTTTTCTCTCATAATTTCCGTTGAAATTGTAAAATTTATTGATTCTGAAAAACTTACCGCATGATTCGTTAGCCACTTGTTGTAAAGCATAGCATAATTGCTGATGTTCTGCATCATTTTGCATGTGCTCCATGCAACAATAGTATGTCATATGGCAATTTGAACACTCAACTAAAGGTGAAATTTTACATAAATCTGTTTTGCACAGCTAATTAATGGGAACAATAAATGCTTTTAATTTTTATTTAAAAAATAAAAAATTTTATTTACTTACATTACATAGGGCTACCAGAAAGTATTTTCTAGGTTTGTAAATATATTCAATGTATTCCTCTTCATCGTCACTGGTTTCGATATCTGTAATGGGTCCCTGATCGAACATTTTTTTCAAATTTTCCATTAAAGTATTGGGGAGATTCTCATCACCTGCATAGAAATAGAGTGAGAAGTTCAATTAAAAGAACTTTTAATTAATGATTATTTAATAAATTATTTTATTTATTTATTTTTTAATTTTATTGCAACAAAATTTATGTTTATTTATTTTTAAGAAATTATTTAAAATATTTCTTCTCTTTTGTAATTTGAATATTTAAGAAAGAAATAATATTTAATTAAATCTTTTTAAAAGTTTTACTCTATTATTAATAGTTAGTAAAAAATAAAGTTAATTTTATTATAATAAATGTAATTAAAACTAATCTAAATTTAAAACCCAAAAGAGTGGTTTTTATTTTATTTTTAATAACAATTAATTAAAAATATTTAGTCTAGAGTAAAATCAATTGTTTGACTAGGTTGCAGAAGATCATAAGGAACAATTTCCTTTTCATCCAACCAGACAAACAACTTTTGTTTATTTCGTTTTAATACTGTCGTGTCACTTTACTTAGCCCATGATTTATAATCATTCGTTTTAAAAAATTTAAAAAATTTGTTTCATCCAGAACTTTTAGAATTGGTGCTTAAACTGATCGAGTTAGGGACAGACGGTAGGACAGCACGGTATAGGGAGTAAGATATTCCTCATCAAAGTAACTATTTATTAAACATTTATTTTTATTTCCTTAAGGTGAAAGTAAAAAATAACAGTGGGTAATAAAAACTAAACTAAAGTAAAACTAAGCAAAAAAAAAATAAATATTTTCATTTACTATATTAGAAATATGATTTACCATTAGCCATCATGTCTTCTATTTTCTTTTGGAGATTCTGTATAAATGCATTATTTTCATCATTTGCAGCGCCATTGTCTTCAACATCCTTAGCTTCCTCTTTAGTTTTCATCTGGGTCTTAGTTATTGAATCCAAGTGCTGGGGTTTCTTTCGTAAAAATTTGCTCTGCATCATCTTATCAAAATTTTTCATAGGATCTTCGGAGGATTGCTTGTCTTTAAGTGAAGATTTGGCTTTATTATCATGAGTTACTACTACCGTTTCCTCAATAAGACCCGGCATATCGTCGTCGTCGTCATCCTCATCATCATTGTCAATATCATGTGCTTGGTGTATATTATTATCATTTGCATTTTTTGTTACCGTTTCTTCACTCAATTCGTGGTCATTGAACTCACTTTGGGGTGGATATTCTGCTTCTTCTGTTTCATTATCATTTTGATTTTGATTTTCCAATAATTTTAAACGGTTGGCTTTATTACGCGGTCTATTACGAATCCGTGGCTTTTTCTTATTCGGCATTTTCAATTAATTTTTTGTTTGAATTTTTACAATTTTTTGTTTTAAAACAAAAACTTATGCAATTTTAATGCAACGTATTGTACAATAAAATTAAAATTGATTGTCTGAGGGTTTATTTTTAAAAACCAGCACTTTTGCTAGATAAAAACTTAATGCAAATATTTTTATTCTTTTGCTTATATTGCGGCGGGACAATTGTAGTTTGAAATTCGTTTTTATTGTTCTCTACCGTAATGAAAAGAAGACATGACAAACTATACAAAATGTACGAATCTTTCTGATAATTTTGGCTATTGGCCATGATATATAGTTTATATGGTAGTGTTGGTATAAAGAAGATGAACGGGCAAAAACATGAATTATCATTCGACTGTTTAATTACTCTCACTGAAGACAATTATGATATGAAACTCAACCACCAGTGTACTTAGCCAGAGTAACACAGACTAACTGTTATACGCACATTTAGACCACAATGAATTCATAACAAGCACATTGTAGACATTCAAAGGCAATTCAGGTTGCTATGCTAGAAATTGTATTAAGAACTCAACCAACCACTACAATACAATGATCTTGAATTCTTTTCATTTTAATTAAATGAAACAATTGAACAAAACTAATACTGTCATATACATGTACATTCAGTCAGTCTATATAGTCTCTTCCATCATTGTCATTAAAAAAAAAGTTTTTTGAATATATATTTTTAAAACACAATTTCGCTACATTCTCTTTCAAAATGTTATTCTATCCAAACATCGTTTTTAAAAGATTATCCACATCACTTGCAATGTAACTTCAATAGTGTTTTTTATTTGAATTATTTTGAGCTTGTTAGCTAATGAAGATTACGTTTGGTTTAAGGACGTAGATATTCATATTCTCAAACACAAAATCTCATAAGATCAGAAAATTGAATGATTAGGATCAACACCATATACAGGATTTAATATGCACTTAAGCATGTCCAGCCCATTTTCAGAGAACATACCTTTGACAGTTGTTGTCCGTGTAAGGACGATAGGACTAAGTAACTTACAGTTTACTTGAATATTAGTACTGATATGTTCTGCTAAGCTAGATCTAGATAGTATTTTCGAAATCACCACAGTCATTTTTTTTTTCAATTCCCTTCACAACCATTTGTTAGTTCCATATGACCTTAGTAACTAAAGACTGTTTATGGTAACTAATAAATAAACCGGCAAACAATTTGTATAATTATAATAGGCAGACATTCAATAAAAATGAGTGGCACCAGTAGGACCGGCTTAGTGCCTACACCAAAAAAAAATCGTAAATCGTTAACAAAAGTAGAAATCATTGCAATATTTCCATAGAAATTTTTAGTAAAATTTAAAATTTTATTTTTAAGAGAACAAATAATGCCAACTTACCACAAAATTTTGATGCTTTACCCATGGCATTGTCCTTGAGGCCATTTGGTGGCCTATTTAATCCCTACGCCAAAGGATGTTCGGTATTATGTAATCATCCTGCTCCTGCAGAAGTTAAAGAAATAATTAATCAATGTAAACACAGTTTGGTAAGTTCGAGACTCGCTCTTTAGTTTTTATTACATTTTTGTTTTTATAGTCCATAGAGGGTAAAAATATCCAACGTATACACTCCTTAGTGGCGGAAGAGAAACCTTCTGAACGAGATGAGGCTTCCGATAATATACCTGAAGATCTTTTTCGCCGTTACACCGACACAGATTCAAGGCCACTTACGCCTACACCCACTACAACCAGCATACATACACGCACTAGCACTGGTTCGTTTCTCAATAATAGGCGTTGTATTACCCCTGAACTGGGTAAAAATGATATCATAAAACGTAAGAAAATTATATTGGATTTGCGCCGCTCTCATTCCCAGGAGACTTTATATTGGAAACCTTCCTCGGATTTATCAAGCGGTCCAGGAGGTTTTACTGATAGCGATCTTAAAGCTCGTAGTGCTGGCGCTTTGGAAGATAAAAAAGCACGCAAACAAAAATCAGAAGATTTGCTACAAAGGCCCAAATCCTCTATGGCTACGACGACAATACCAGAGGAATCTGAAGGGTTAGAAGAAAGTAAAAACGTTATACACACTTGCATAAACGAACAAGATTTTCCTGATGAAGATATTAGGAGGGGTAAAAGGAGGAAAAAAATTAAAGCTGTAGCTAGTAAGTACTCTTAGAAGGGGTACGAGATCTTTTGCACATTTTGGTTTTTTTTTCACTTTTAGCCACAGCTACTACATTTCATTTGAGTCAAGATCCTGAAACCCAAGTAGCAGCCTTGGGGCCAGATTCTTTAAATCCCAGTACCAGACCCAGTCTTATACCTAATGCCACTAGTCTGTTGCCTAGCAAAGAGAAACGAAAAAGTGAGCTGGTGTTATTAAAAGGCAGTTTTCTAACTGATGAAGCTTTTCAGGCTTTAAAAACTAAATTAGATATCGATCTTATAGAAAATACTTTTGAGCGTTATGTGGGTTTTGTTTTCTAGATTTTAATAGTTAATTTTTTTTAATTTTATGTAATTTATGTATATAAATTTGTATCCTTAGCTTAATCGAGCTTATAGAGAAGCCTATAAATATTTACCTGTCAAGCCTAAAAAGTTTAAAAACGATATAAGCAAAGAATTGGAAAAATTAAATATTGTTTGCGAGAAAATGCCCAGAAAATTTTCCAAATCGGCTACCAGATTTGATGTGCCCATGGATTTGGAAGCATTGGAAAGTAAGGTTTTGTTTTTAATATTAAATACTAAAAATTGGAATTTTTAATTTCTTACCTTAGCTATGACCGTTATACATTATCTTAGCAATTTTGTATGGGTCTCCAGGCAGCGTAAACAGATGTACAAGCGAGTGTTTCTCAAATATCTTAAACTGTCAAATGAAGAAGAGCAGGATACCGAAAAGCTTGTACAAAATAACTCCAATGAAACTGAAATCTTATTGCCTTTCGCCGAATACCAAGAACGTCATATGTGTATTGTACATTTATATCAGGCCTTGGAGGACGTTTTAGAATTTTATGGTACAAAAAATAATATCAATAGAGTGTTAAGGCTATTAAACTATGAAGAACTCAAACAAGAGAATTATTTAATCAATTTCCGCTCCTGGTGTGGCATAGTGGCCTTCGCAGAGCGTTTGGCTTTAGATGACCCTTCTTGTACAGATTCCTGTGATGAAGTGAGTTTAACAATACGAAAATTGAAAATGTTCAATTAATTTATAACATTATCTGCTTGCAGTTGGAAAAATCTGATTTTAATAGCATGGAATTGCGTTGGCACGCTTTTAAAATACCCGAAACTTTAAAACAAATCTTTGATATCGTACGCCATACTCACAATATTCACTCTTAAATTTTAATAAACTGATGATTCATTTGTAAACAAATTCTCTATTGGCAATGCTGTTTTAGTCTAGACACTTTTATTAAACAGAGTCGGTATCTGTTTTTATTTCTTGTCAGCAGAACTAACATCCCTGTGTCTTTCAATGTTTATATATGGATTGATGTGAAAAATTATTTTCATTTTTCATTCTGTGGTTAATTGTGCTAAAAACGAGTTGTTAATTAGATTAGCTTTAATTGAACTTAAATTTTTTTGATTGTTTACGAAGAAACTGTCATAATGGCTACCTTGGAAGATAAATTAATGGGTGAAAAGCTAGAATACTACTGCAGTAGTGATGAAGGCGAGCCAGACGACTGTAAAGATGGTACAGAGGATTGTAGCAAAAGTAGTGCTAATAAACAAGGTCCCCAGGGTTTTGTAGATCCTGACGTTTGCCCTCCAGCGCCTACAGGTGGTTACCGTACTCATGGTTCTACCAACACAGGTCCCAAGGGTGTAGTAGAGGACTGGCAACGATTTAAAAAACTACAGGCTGAAAAGCGTGAAGAAAGTGAACGCCAACGCATAGAATTGGCCAAAAAGTTAACAATGACAACGGCAACAGCAAAGGAGGAAGAAGAACGTAAGCAACAAGAAGAACTGGATGCCGAACTAGCTGAATTAATGTCTGAGGACTTTCTGCAACAGTATCAAAAACAAAGAATGTCTGAAATGTTACGACAATGTGGTCATAGTAAAAATTTTGGTAAAGTAATCAATCTTAGTTCCCATGAGGAATTCTTAAACTGTGTTGAAAAAGAAAATAAACACACCACCGTTATCATACACATTTACGATCGCAATGTTACAGCTTGTGCCACTTTAAACAAATGCCTGGACACTTTAGCCAGTGAATATCCCACAGTCAAATTCGCAAAAATTTGTAGTTCCATAGCTGGTATGAGTAGAGATTTTCGCACTAAAGGTTTACCTGCATTGTTAGTCTATAAGGCTCAGGCTGTAATTGGTAACTTCGTTAGAGTAACCGATGATTTGTCAGATGATTTCTTCCCCTCCGATGTGGAAAGTTTTCTCATCGAGAATGGTATATTGGTAGATAAGAATCTTTATACTTAAATTGTAAAACTATAAGTAACGGTCCTATTTACTTAAACCACAAAACAGTAATACTGTAAGTTTATAACTGAACTCACCTCAAAAGAAACAAAGAAAATAAAAATATGTATTTTTTAAATCTATTTCTAGATTGTGTTCACTTTGCGAACTATCATCTTGTTACACTGTTGTAACTCCCTCACTATAATATGCTATATAACATGCGCTAACTAATAGTATTAATTTTAGTTTTTGTTTCTTTTTTAAGCATTTTAAGTCACAATTAGGGAATTAAAAAATCAAAACAAATAGTCTAACAAATAGAATATTTAGACATTTATAAGGATTTTTATTTTTTTAGCCAATTCTATTATTGGGATTTGCTTAAAGCATTACAATTTAATGCAATGTTAATATTTTTATGCAAATTTGTTTATTTTAGAGATTTAAGAATCATATACATATATACACATACATGTATATGCATTTTGTACACTAAAATAACATAATATATTAAAAACTCATAATACCCCTACCCGAACTCAAAATGTTTTTTTTTTTGTTACACAAGAAGATCATATGGTAAGGCTTTAATTATTATTTTAGAAAGAAAATTGAGTACAATTTATAAGTAATTTTAAAACTTATACCAGTTTAAGTAATACCAGTACCAGCCCTCAGTAGTTGTCTTTCGTTTTTTGTAAATATTATCGTATTCTATTTGTGTTGCAGAGCAGTTTGTGATGAGGTCTTAAATAGCTTTGTCTCATAAATGATTATAAAAGTTCTAAACGCATTTCATAAAATCTAGATCGACAACTGCCTTATTTTTCCAATATCAAACGGCAGTTGAATCTCTCCCAATACATATAAATACTGTCGACATTAAGCACACTTTAAAGCGGTTATTCGTCTACGACTAACATATTCGATTGGCTATTACAACACAGATTTCCATACCATACAGGTTGTGTGTTAATTTAATAGCCGAGTGGCGACACACATTTTAACGAAGACTGAAGGACAGAATTGAAAAATCTGCTGGGATGTCTCCCAAAGGAATATTTAAACTGATTTTTTAAAGACATTAGATATATAGTGTAAACTCACGAGCTCTTGTCTAGTAAACGAACACACTAACTACTATACTACAGCGACTAAAACTGAACCGATGTAATTTATCGCAGATTAAATAAACCGATGAGCCCTTTTTAATACTCATGTGCATCCTGTGACAGAATTTCAATACTGAAATAGTGTTATTATAGAGGGCAGGTTGACAACAAGTATGTTTAGTTGGATGCTGCATTTACACAACTACACACCCAAATATTTAAAAGCATACGTTCTCTTCGAAATATACTCTATACAGCATTATCTGCAGGAATTTTTAGCAACATTGTGCAACGCAGAGAACACCATTAAAAAATAAATGCAGCTTGCAATCAACTGAAGAGCAGGATAATCCATATTACTCCTATAATAACTTTCTAATGATGTAGAGGCTGGCAAGAATTCTTCTGAATGCTTCGGACACTACATCCTGTTCCTGTTCTTTATAGTTTTCCTGTTCTTTATAAATAAACAAATGAAGTTAATATAATATATAATATATATATAAATTTAATTAATTAGAAACAATTAGTAAAAATAAAGTATTGGTTATATTTTATTATGATTTGATTTATTTTGTTTTTTCTAACATTTATATTCTTCCTTGTATTTCTTTAGATTTTATTCTTTTTTATTTTGTAATACTTTAAATATATTATTAATATTTATGTATATGCTAATATTAAATTTATAATTTCTTTTTCCAAAGTTAAATATAAAATATAAGTATTTGTTCTAATTATTTTGTTTTATGAGAAATGTTTGGAAAAAACTTTTCAATGCAGCTGATTGATAGATAAAAATTTATAAAAAAAAAAAAATGGTTTGTTTTTTATGATTAAATTTTTTAATGGAAAAACTATGTATTATTTAAGGGAAATTTAAAAAATATTGGAAATAACAACCCTTTTTGTCATACATTTATTTACTTATTTATTATATTAAGGAGATTTTAAGCTTAGAGTTATTTTTCCCTTATCTCTTTTTTAACGAAGCAGGGTTTTTTATTTTTTTGATTTATGAAAAGAGAAAATGATTTCAAATCTGAAATATTTGCACTTTAATAAAAAATTAGTAACTGATCTTTCTAATTATGTATGTTAACACATAATAATTAAAAACTAAGTTTAATTTTATTTTATATTTCATTATTTTTATAAATATTTGGTGTTATTTTTATTTGTATTTTAAATAATTTTATAAGTTCAAGTTAATTGTAAAATTTTGGAACCATTTTTTACATTAATTTTAAAAGAATAAAAAGGTATCTAAAGAATTGTAAATACTATACGTATGTATGTATATATGTATGTATGTAAAGAATCAACAACATTTAAAAACATGTTTTCTTTACTATATTTTAGAATATTCTCTTTCCTTTCATATGAAATGGATTTATAGATAGAATTTAGACATAGACAACATTTAATTTAAATTTTATTTTTTCTTGTTGTTTATTTACATTAGTTCTAACACAGTTTCTAATATTATTATTATTTGTTTGTCATTAAAATTTATGTATCAAAAAATATGTTTTAAATAATTGAAATAAATGCTTTTCAACTTGGAATAGAGTTGTTTTTATTATTAATATGGTAATAATCGTATGTATAAAAATTTATAAAAAAAAAAAAAATAAAATAAAAAAGGAAGATGTAATTATGCCATGTACTCAGTATAACAACTGAAATAGTAATAGAATAAGAGATTTTAAATATTATTTTTTACTTTCCAGTTATTGTACTAAAGTTTTGTTTAAAATGAAATTAACTCTTTTAATTCGAAATAAGTTTACAATTTTATTCGATGATTGAATAATGGTTGCACAATAACAATTCTATTCAGTGCTTGCGTACGGTATTGAGAACTGTTAATATTTAAAATCAATTTGAATAGATCTACAGCGACTCGGAAAATATAAATATTTTAAATAATTCGTCTGAAAGAAGAATCTGATAAAGAGATTCGTAAAAGTTTATTAAAGCCGTTAAAGTAATGATGAAAATTGTTTATGTATGTGTGTATGTTTTTATATCTAATAATGAACGATGTGACAAAAGACAAAATTGTCATATTATATAAGAATAGAGAGCGAATTACTTTAATATGCAAAAATAAACCCTCTGACAAGTGGATAATTTCCCTTTGGAAGAAAGAAAATTTGAAGGACCTTTAAACAAACTCAACAAATTCAGAGCTGCTTAGTGTCACATATTATTTTAATTAATTATTTTGGCATTATTCATAAATATTTGTTTTTCTTTTTGAAGAATATTTTAATATAAATTCATATTGAAAATGATGAACGTGTTAATACAATACTTATTAATCAATATTATAAAAATAAAACTTAAAAATCAGACTTATTACATTTTTTTTTTCAATAAAATTAAATACAAATTTTATAAAAAGTTTCTGTTTTGTTTTTCATCTAAAAGAATAAAATAAAAATAATACTAAATTAGTTTGCTTACAATCTAGGAGGCTTAAAAGTTATAGACGATTCCATGTTACAGCATTCAGTACTACTTGACGCCGTTAAGCTTTCGTTATTAGAGTTACTTACTCCAGGATTTAATGCACCGACAGCTCCCAAACTGCTAGTTGAATTAGGTCTTGTGGTGCTGTTTCCTGTATTGGCATTATTATTGTTGTTGCTGTTATTATTGGTACCCTTTTGTTTTTCCTTGTGGCGTCTTAAAGAAGAACGTAACGGATATTGGCGGGGTATGTTAGCCCCCAAGAGTATACGTCTGGTTGAAGGTCTTCTTACAGGATACTGTACAGATTCAGCACTGTTACTTAAACGGATGTTGCCAACTTTAAAAGTTTGGGTATTTGTTTTTTATTTTTTTTTTGTTCCGGGTTTTTAAAGAATTCGTTGTTTGTTGTTGTAGGTTGATGAGCATGGGGTACACATTTTATATACAAATTGAGGTGGAATATTTTTTTTTTTTTTGTTTGCAATTTTAGAATTTCGGTAAATTTTTTTATGTACAATACACAAAAAATTAACCAAAATTTACAAATATAATCAAAATAAAACGAGGGTGGAGACAAAAAAAATTACAAGAAAAAAAGCCATAAAGTAGAAGAAAAAAGAAAAGAGAAATAAACAAAATAATTACATTTAGGTTTGTGTTTTCTTTCATCTTTTTCTAATTTTTCTGTTTAAGGTTGTTACTGTTGACAAAAAACGTCAAATTTTGTTTAATAATAATTTTTAATGACATAAAAGAGCAGGAAAAGTCCAATAAATCTTTTTTAAGGATCTAAAAGGATAAATTGTGTCTACTATGGCGTATTTTTGGTTGGGTTAATGGATGATAAACGGCTATTTAGAGTTAATAAACACAACAACAACAAAACAGTCTGCTAATACCAAAAAAAAACAAAAAGCGAACAAATAAATAAATAAACAATAGCTAGATTTAAGCCATATTAAAAAGATATGTAAACATTTATTACAACAACAAAAAACACAAACTGTTTAAATAATTTCTTTTTTTATTTTATTCAATTGGTTTAATTATAATAAAACAAAAATAATAAAAAAAAAATAAATTTTAATTTAATAGCTTATGGCAAGCCCATAACAAGACAAACTTAAAACAAATTTTTATTCATTTTTATGTAATACGTTTTCCTAAAACGATATGTACTTAACACTTTTTAAGGCGAAGTTTTAAGATTTTATGAAAGTCCTTCTAAACAAAACGGTGGTTGGATTTTTTAGAGATATTTAAACAAAAACAGTTACGAAAACTACGAATTTTGTGTAGAATATTTAAAACCTCTTACTGTTTAACTTAATTTTAATAAAACAGAACAACTTATCTTTCTACTAACAACAAATTAGTTTAACTGAAAATAATTCTTTTAAGATTAAGTTCTTTCTTTTGTTCTCGGCTGATACGTAAAAACTAAAATATGGATTCTACTCGCATGCTTTTGGTAGTGAAAATATCAATTTCCAATTGCAATCATAGAACGTGTTCCGATATTTTACCTAGACCACCTTTGACGATTCGAGGAGTTTTGCCACTGACTCAGACAAAAGAAAGAAGAAAATGTATGACTTTTATGCTATACACTGAGAAAGTCCAACCAGCGATTCAATTAATAGGACTGCTCTGAAATGGAATCACTAAGGGAAAAGGTGAACAAGCCGCTTTAAGATAGAGCATGTATAAAAATATTACTTAAAGCCGATAGACAAAAATTGGATTGATGCCAAAAACTATTTGCAACTGAGTATGATCATATGTCATCCAAAGGGAGACTAATTAAATATTCTATAAAAATTTCTGTTACACTTAAATGATTTAAAACATTTGATTAATTTATATTTTTTTATAGTTATCCTACTTGTTGATAAAAAAAAAGAAAAACAATAATTCTTAATAAAAAAAATTGGAAGTAAGAAAAATCGAAAATAAAAACAAATATTTAAAAAATAATCAATAGCTTAAAATAATTGTTTAAAATTAATTGCCATCAAAATCAATAAGAATTTTTAAGATATAAATTTTTAAAATTACGGCAAGAGTTTTTATATGAACTTATAATGGCAAGAAGGAAAACATATGTAATAATAGATAAAAAGTATAATAGTAAACGTTTTGAAATCAAAAAAAAAAAAAAATAGTTTCAAATATAGTTTGAAATATTTTTAATTCTATCTCTAAAAAACGAAAAAAATAAGAGTTTTTTTATAATATTGTATTACAAAAAGTCTTAAATAATAATTTAAAAAGTACATTAAAATAAAATAAAGACCGCTATGGTACCAGTAATATTATTTGCTATGCAATAAGTTGAAATGTAGGATTCGAATGATTTTGCTTTTAATTCCGAATCTAATTGAATATTGTTTAGGAATTTTCTTTAAATCATAATTTCATGGAAAAACTTGAAAACAAAGTACGAAAACAATAAGATGGATATTGTGTGACAGAACAATTCTGCTCAAAGGAAAGAAAAAAATCAGGAAAGCAATATTAACAACACTGTTTTCATGAAAGTATTCACCAACAACAAAATAAACAATACATTAACAGAACAATGGAAGTGTTAATAGTGAAATAATAGTTCATTGAAGCTGAAGTCATAAAGAAGATTGAGACTTGTTAGGTATAAGTTCAACCAAGCTGGATGAAACAACGTAATGTCATTTTGAAAAGGTTTGACGACTTAACAATGCCGAATAATAAAGCTGAAATTGTATATTTTTTTATATGTCAAATTATATCGTCTAGGCCTTTTTTTCCCCCTATGCTTCCCTATGATAGTAAATTTATTTCGTTTTCTTACAAAACATAAGATATCAAAAAAGCAAATGATTGGATATAATTAAGCCAATGCTATGATGAACAAAATTTTGTAAATATTAGTTGGCCAAACAAAATTTCCTTTCGTTATGTTAGTTTCTAATAACGTTACTGTCTATATTGTATAATATAATAATAAAAAAAAAATAATGTAATAACCAAAGTACATATAATAATGTTATGAAATATTAGTTCACTTCTTGAAAATAATAAATAATAAATAAAATTTAAATAAACTTATTAAATAATTTGTTATTTAAAAGAAATCCAAAAAAGCATAGACATTTAACAAAACATTTACAATAAAATAAATAAAAATAAATAAATAACATACATATGTAGTTTTTTTTTGTATATGAACAATAAACATAAAATAATGTGTATGTATTACAATAAATATTATAAATATAATAAAATAAAAGCACACCTAAAACGGTGTTTTTAATTAAAGATTTCTTTTTTGTCGGTTAATTTAAATAACACATGAAATATTTGTAATAAAAATAATAATTATTAATGATTTTTTTTAACACAAAATTACAATACAAACGGAAACACATTATGAAGCTATAATAGGTGTAATTAAAAGAGAAAATCTAAAACATTAAAAATAATACTAACAAAATTACTATTGCTACTGCTACTACTACTACCGTTACTACCACCATTACCACCACTACTTGATATTGTTGACTGGTTGTCATAATTGGCAAGCGTATTTAAATTACTTTGATGGTTAATAGTAGAGGAAGAACTATTATGAAAGCGATTTATGTTACCCAAATTGGCCGATGCCATGGGTGCTTGTAAAGAGGCATTAAATGATTGATATAGGGACGATGAAGTGGAGGGTGTACGTTGACGTCTCAAAGCCGCCTGTTGGCGCAAACGTCGACGTTGTATCATGGGTGTAGAATGGCGATAATGTGATGCAGTAGTATTAGCTTTCAAGTCCATTATGTCTTCAATATCTTTACTTAAAAGTGTTACACCATCACAACTATCCTGTAGCAGGGAATTATTAACATCACTAGTAGTAGTAGTAGTGGTGGTATTGGAAGTAGTCGAAATAGTATTAGCATTTAACGTATTCAATGTAGATGATGATAAAATATTATCATGCTGTTGTTGTCTCAGGCTATGATAGGCTAATTTTGAAGAACAGGCTGTAGGGTCTTCATTTCCGTTGGCCTCACTAGAGGCCATAGTAAATTTTGGATTGATTAAAATGGATTCGGTAGAATAGTATTGAGACATATTATGATGGGAACATGTTGGCGGTATTGATGATAAAGAATTTTTTCTGGGTCTACTATTCGCATGCAAATGATAAAGTGATAAAGATGATGATAATGATGGCAAGTGTGTTGGAGAGGAGCAAGTAGTTGAAGTTGTTGTTGCATTAGAATTTATTGTTGTTGTTGTTGTAGAAGTTTTTAAGTAATAGCGATTACTTAAAGTGTAATTGTTATTATTATTGATATTATTATGATTTTCTTTAATGTCATTGTTATTATTATTATTGCTGTTGTTGTTATTATTATTATTGTTATAAGTAATATCATTAGCATTGGTAGTGGTAATTGTTAAAATATCTTTATCATCAAAATCATATCTACCATAATTTGTATCCAAAAATATGCCTTGTCCCTCTTGGGCTTGACGTGTACTAAAATGGTGTGACGGCTGCTGTAGTTGTAGCTGTTGTTGCCGCTGTTGTTGCTGTATGGCTTTTAATTGCTGTTGCATGGAATGTAAATTCATTTGTTGACCTGTCTCCACAAATGAGGTGGAAAAACTTTCATCAATATCCATATGTTCGGGTGATAGATGAAAACTTTGTCTTTGTAAAGGTAATTGTTGTTGCTGATGATATTGTTGTAGCTGTAGCTGTTGTTGACGTTGTTTATAGTAGAGATAAAAAGAAGTATTAACTGCTTCATTAACGAGCGGTGTAAGTGGAGGCTGTTGCATTGCCATTGCATTAGCCGACTTGTGGTGTTCCATACGTCTCATATCCCGTGTCGAGCCGCCGCCCATATAATTGCCCACTGTTGGTAAATTTACAGCCGATAGACAACAATTACTGCAGGTATTTGGTGGCACACATAATAGGTCACCGTCTTTGGGACCTAAAAACCATTCGGAACGTGTACGCATGCGAGCTGTTTGACGTTCATGGACCTATTGTTGTGTAAGAATTGTTGGTGTAGATTTTTTTTCGGGTAATTAATTTGTTTTGAAGGGTTTTTTTTTAATAATTTTTTTAGTTTGATTTGGCCCGAAATTTAAGCGCACACAGCCACAGGTTTTTTTAGTTCAAGAGAAACATTTTTGTTTTTATTTTTAAAGTTTATTTTTTTTAGAAAACGGGGATTTTTATATACCAAAAATAAAAATAAAAAAGAAACATAAATAACTTAGTAAAAAGGATATTTTTACATTAATTTCATGGTGTTAAATATTTAAAGAGGAAATGTTTTAAAAGAGAGACAGTTTAATTAAGACAACAAAACAGGTGAGTTTACAATGTGAAGTTTTAAAAAATGAGATTTTAATTTGAGTAACAGTGCAAGAAAGCTTTAAAACTATTAACAAAAACTACTTCAAAGCGATTTAATTTTATGATCACTCTCTAATGGTGTATAGATTTCACCCTTTTCTTCTCATTTTAATTTACCGAGTTAATTAAAAAATACAAAATAAAATTAAGAATAACTACTAGATGAGTTGAAGTAAATTATTGCTTAGAATTGATTAGTTGCCAAGTTTAGGTGATAAAATTAAAATTGAGGAGTGGATTAATCTAAAAATCAGGAAAATAATTTCATGTTTTATTTTCTTAATTTAAAGTAAGTCTTAGATCAATTTAATTTTGAAGATAAAAATCTCTTAAAGTATACTTTGTATTTGATTTTTTTTTTTTTCATTTAGAAAACATATTTTTCCTGGTTTAATATATTCAATTATAAAAAAGAGGATGACACATTAAAGAGGGGAGAAAAAGAACAATAGCAAAAAAGCAAACCACAAAAATGATTAAGTGTCTTTATATACTACAATATGTTTGTATGTCGAAACCAATGAATAGTGAAGTGGTGTAATGAAAAATAAATAATAAGAAAGGAACACAGTTTGTAGAAAAGAAACATATTTAAGAATTTGTTGTTTTTTTTTAATTAATAATTATACACAGCAATAATTAAAAATTGTATACTTGTAGAAAAAACGAAGTCAAGTCATAAATAATTACAATATATAGAAAGAAATTCGATACAACTAGAAAACAGTAACAATAAAAATAGCTTAAAAACAACACATTTTACCGATAAAAATCAGCATAAGGTAAGCTGGAAGATTTTTTTTTTTAAATTTTAGAAATTTGTTTAACAATTTGAAGCAAAAAGACACATAAACCTGGTGGTTATTAAAAAAGAGTTTAAAAAGTGCTTGAAAAATTAAGAATAAAATAAATATTAATGAAATAAAAACAAATCAAACAGAATTTCTTTGAAACCAATTAAGAAAACATATCTGGGGTTTAATTTATTGTATAAAAAAATAAATTTATTTAATTTATGAATCAAATTAAAATCAAAATAAAATCGTCATATTACACAAATTAAATAAAAACTCATTTTATTAACAGCTAGTATTAGTACAACTAAAAAAAAAATAAAAAGACAAGTCTTTGAAAGACCTTTTTTAGGTATTAATAATATATAAATAAATATATACAAAAGGTTTGTGAAACCAAAATCAACCCAAATTTTCAAACTAAAATTTTAATTAATCGTATCGTTACTAATTATCATTTACTTAAAATAGCAAATAAATAGTTAATAAAAGAAAACAGATAAAATAAATAAAATCCTTGTTGTTGTGGTTTTTCTTTAATTAAAAAAAAGCCTGGCTAAAGAAATAATTATTATACTATAATTTAAATTAAAAAATATCGTATATATTCTAAAACGTAAATATATATATATAATTTATAAAGAAATAATTAAGAAAACCAGCAACAAATCCTTTAAAAGAAATATTTTTTTAGTATTTCTTATTTATTTTTAAATATTTTCAAAACATTATTTTTATGTTCGCAAAGAAAAAAAATTAACAAAAATAAAAAATAATGGGAACATTTAAGAACACAAAACATATTTCCTTTTAAGAATAATTTTTTTTGATAATTTAATTTAATTTAATTTATTAATTCATTTTAAGTATTATATGAAGCTTAAGATATTATCTTAATAAGTTATATATTTTCATTAATTATTTTTAGCACAGACAGGCAAATAGTTTTGTTTTCTAATCAAATTAATTATGTTTTGGAATATTAAATATGAATTATATAAAATACAGTATCGGACAATATATTCCAAGTAAATAGCCAAAAGTCTTTTTATAATGCTAAGAATTTTCTAATAAGCTTTGATTATTCATTTTTTTTGCATTGTAATTAAACTCTACTTGGGAGCTAAAAGTGAATGTGACAGGAGAAAAACATTTACATTTTCAAAAACGGAAACCAAAATTAAATTTTGGTTATCTGATAACAGAACTGCAGCTTCTTTATACATCATTATTGCATCGACAGATATCCAGTCCGTCTAGTTCTAGTTCTAGCAAAGTGCATAAAGCTGAATGTTAGAAAATAAAGAAGTATGCCAGACAACAATTTGATATTAAAACAAAGACTATCTTATTTGGACACGAAGGAAAACAGGTCACTAAACAAATTAGGTATGTTTTTTTTTGTCTGGCATTGATCTAGGTTCGACCATAAAGGCAAATTAATTAATGCTTTAACTTGTTTATACATACAGCAGAACAAAACTATTGCAGTTGCTGTAAAGGAAATGCCGCTGAATTGAAAATTCATGCAGGATAAAGATTATAAATACTATTGTTTTATTTATTTATGTGCTTTTAAATTTGTTGTGTTCAGCGAAGCTGGCGACATCAATAAATACTCTTTCTCTATTCTCTTATTATTCAAATTTAGCAAAACTGTTATTTTACCTTTGCCTAAAAAATGTATAAAAACTTTTCGACTACTGCATATAATTTTTAAAAAGCTATCTTAAGCTTAAAATAATTATTTAAAATTACAATTTTCACAAAAAGAAAAAAATTGAACAAAATTTTTTAAAATATAATTGTGCATAAACACAAAAAAAAAAAAACAAAAAAGAAATACAATTTTATTATTATTACTTGGTGTTGTTGTAAGTGTTGTGTTTGTTATATGTATGGATTTATGCATGTCTGAGTATTGCAGTAGCTAGCAACTGTATGGAAGGATGAGGTTTCTGTTCTTTTAGATAGTGGTGTTTAATGATAATCATTAAATTTATTTTGTGGATTTAAAGGACTCTAGAGTATAAAAAATATTTGTACGTTTGTTTTTTTTTTGTTGTTTTCGTTATTTTTTTTTTATTCTAAGGTTTAAGTGTTAAATTCTACAGTAAGGGTAGTAGTATTTATTAAAAAAAAATAAAAAAAAAAAACAATGGAAATAAAAAACAACAATGGAAATAAAATAAACAAAATAAAAAATAAACTATAAACACAAGTTTAAATATAAAAAACAACTATGAAACATTTGCAAAATCATCTAAATGTTTAAAAGGAACTCAAAACATATTTCTATTCGATTTCGTTTACAACTCAGTTGTTTATAACGAAAAGTAGAGTTTGTTTAAATTGAATTTGATGACAGATTAAGTCTAAATGAGATTTTGTTTATTAGTTACGCGAATATCCTTTGTTAATACCTTTCGAGTTTTGTACTTTTTAAGCTTAAGTTGTTAAAAAGTAGAAATACAATATAATACTGAACAAATTGTTAAAAGATTCTATGAGTATAAAAAATGTATTTTTTAATATCGCATATATTCGGTTTGTTAAATATTAATTTCAAATATAATTTTAATTCCTTTTTTAGATGATTTCGTTTTTAAAAACTAGTGCATAGAGCTAGCAGTGAGAGCTTTCGAATTGTTTTAAAACATGCTGCATACTTTTTAATTAATTTTAGACGATAAAAAAAATAGTTTATCAAAAACTGCCATGCTTATCATACAATCAATCATCATTCTCTCGTCTGATTAAATAGCAGCTCTCACTATCTTTCATTTTGTTTTAGGTTTTAAATAATTACAAGAAAAAAAAAACAAATAATTACTAGTTAAACTAATACAACTAACTAGGAAAAATAGTGGTAGTAGCAAAAAGATTAAAAAAAAAACGAAAAAAACAATAAAGAAGGAGTTTATACCGAAATCCTTGAAGCAAGCAAGTATTCATCCCTCACCTGTGGCAAGTAGGATAGACTTTTGGTACTTTCAGCATAACGATTGACAGCTCGCAATTCATCCATAGTCATACCACTGCCGTCAACGACAATGCCACCACCACCACCAGATGCCGTAGATGAGGAACAGGAAGATGAATGGCGTATGCCTCTTTTACAGCGGCTACATACCCGACTTTTTTGCTGTACCATTGAGTCCGCTACAGTATTAACAGCCAATGCTTTTAACGTCTGAGTAGAAGCTGTTGTAGCAACTGTTGTTGGTGGCTTGCCAATATATTCATATTCGTTCGTTAGATTGTCTGAAGGTTTCATTTCGGAATTCTTAATATTGCTGGAGGTTGTGGCCACTGCTGAACAAGTTGTTGTTGCTGATGATCTAAAACGTCTTTGTTGTTGCTGTTGCGCACGTATTTGTGCTGTATTATTAATAGTTGATTTCTTTTTATTCTGTTTATAACGTCTTTTAATCACACTATTCATTTCATCATCAATATCATCTTGGCTATCGGTAAAATTAATATCATCTCTTTCTACGCTTGTACCACTTCTTGAGGCCTCATTTGATGAAACTGTGGAGCGACATTTCAATTTCCGCGCTTTTACACTGTTCGTCGTCGATGTTAAACCACTGAGAAAATTTGCTTTGTACGATTGATTTTCAACATTTTCATTGTAACCGTCAGCGCCACCACCGCCACCGCTGCCATTATGGGAAATGTCTAATTCGTGCGTAAAATCTTCTGTATCGTGTTCTGCTTGCTGGCCAAGGTGCTGAGCCTGTTGCAAATAGTCATTAATATGATTGTTGTCATTGTCCTCTTCATCGTCATCGACCTCATGATGATCATCGGCATCCCCGTCGTTGTTATAGTCATCTTCGTCTATATCATCATCATCATCATCGGCTGTTAAGTCACGTTTTCGCGCTGGCAAGGGCGATGATGTCATAGCAAATAGACCAGGACCCTCTAAAGAAACAGAGAGTCGAGCACATGATTCCATAAATGAATGTTCGGGTGTAACACCCAATGAGACAACACTATTATCCAAAGCAGAGCTCGAACTTGTTAGCAAGGCAGGAGTTGAGCGTGATTCTTCTTGAGCAACTGTTGTAAATATGGTTGTAGTTGTTGTTTTTAGATTAGATGATGAACATGCACAGTCAGTTAGCAAATTGAAAAATTCATTTTACAACAGACAGATAGTTTTTATTTTTGTTTTGTTTTATTTTGTTTTATTATTGCATTTGTATTGTTTTCATATGGTTTTAATTTGTTTGTTTTTTGGTTAAGCGCAAAGACAGAGAAAGAGACGAGAGAGAGAGAAAAAGAGGGAGAGAGAGATAAAGAGATATTTGATATGCAAATTAAGTTAAAAAAAACTTTAAAAATTTCCTTTCTTTCTTTATATATATTCAATCTATTGTTGTATCAGATATATTAATTAAACTATGAAAAAAAAAACTATGATTTAATAAATATTTTATAATTATAGGCGAAAGAATATAACATAAAAAGAAATGTGAAACTGAAAGTATTTTCATTTTATATTTCTATTTTAAAACTCCCCCCACAATTTTTAAAAAATCATCACTCATTTTAAAGCCAATATTATTAGAAAGAAAATAAGAAACAGAAATAGTAGTTAATGAACGAATAAAATGTTTTTTTTAATGATTTATAATTGAAATATAGAAGATATTTTGTTAGTCAATAACAGTTCATAATGATAATGATGATGAGAAATGAAATTTTTAGTGAAAACATTTAGAAAAGCTGTTGCTTTTGCTTTCGAAAACGTTTAATTAGTAACAATATAACGTTTTTGTGTTTGTTTTTATTCATGTAACTAAAGCCAATTACTATTTGATTTGTTATGAATAATTTTATGAGTTTTTAATCATTTCTTTTTTTTAATTCATAAATGTGTGTGTATGTGTGAGTGTGTATTAATAAACAGTAAAATAAACCACAATATCCACAAGTTATAAATGAAAAGATAATTTCATTGTGATAAAAAAAACCGAAGAATAGAAAGAGAAACAAAATATGGATTTAAAAATATAAGAAAAAATGTACTCACGTAAACCCCAACGTTCGCATTGACACTGCAACCATGTCTTTTCCGCTTCCAATGAGTGTTGTACTGTAATAATAAAGAAGGAAAAAAAATACTAAAAGTGATTAAGAATTTCATTTTATAATTTAATAACTGGAAAGAAAAATTAATGAGGGAAAGAACATTTAAAAATTTAATAGTGTTAAATAATAAATAAAATTACGACATTTATTGCAAAAGTATTAAGATATTAAATTGGACAAATTGCTATTACAAATATTCTTAAACGAATCAATTGTTCGAAATGCCTCCAAATTATTAACACATTAGATAAGCCTTTTCGAAGTCGAAAATTCGACAATTTATAGTGGGTAGTGTGTTGGCTCACTAGATGAGAGCTCTGAATTCTAACCGGAACTCTCAACATCGTAAAAAAAAAAGGAAAGAAAACTGAAAACTAATAAATATTTTTTTCAACAACCTCTCTTTTTCAGAAGTTCTTTGACAAAAGCTCTAATTCGGAACAAAAAGGGAATTTAAATTGAAATATAGCATCTTTAGAACAGTATTTTAAATCAAAATGAGCAATTTACACAAGTAAAAATTAGAATGGAATAATACATACAAGCATATTTCTGTTGAGCCTGTTTGCCTCTGGGCGGTGGTGGATATTGAAAACTGCATATCCATTCATCTTGTACTTTTAGTATACGGCCTGTAACTCGAGCATAATATTCATAATTTTCACGACCAAATAAATCGTGTGTAGCAAATTTGTCTATTACGTGTTTCATAATTTTTGTAGCCACCTATGAACAGAAAAACAAATTTGCAAATAAAAGGAGAGACGAGAAGAGGAAAAAGTTTATTTACCTTAAATTTAAGCACATCTTCCATGCGTGCCGTTTTGCCATCACTAACACAGGATTGAAAGAAACTTGGCGCAACGGAAACGCCTAAAGCTTCGCTGGTCATGCCGGTACCAGCATGAGCTGCATTGCTAGCAATCACACGGAATGTACCAAATAATAAAACTAATAAATGTTGTGTATATTTCGGCAGTGATTGTAATAATCTGGAATTAGAAATCAAGCAAAAAATGCAAAAAAGAATGAATAAGTATATGAATATTATGATAATATATATTTTAAGGCTTGGAATTGCGTGCCCTAAATTTATTTTAGATTTCTTATCAAAATGCCTGGTAGATCGTATGGTATGTGCGCGTAAAATAAATAGAATAAATGAATGAATGAAAGCATGAATCATAGTAAACATCTTTGTTTAACATTAACTTTTTTTATAATAATTCATGAATCATTTTTATTTCTTTTTTTATCACTACTGTTTAAATAATAATTATAATAAAACTAATAAAAAACGAAGATGAAAAAAGATTATTTGTTAAGTGTTGAAAAAAATAGCTCAAGTAATTTGACGAAATGATTTCGAATAAAGATTGTACATTAACACTTTCATTAAAATTGCTCCAAATAATAAATTAAAAAAGTGTTTGAACTAACGATTATGTATTTCTCGGTAGTTTTCGTTTGTTTTATTGTTGTTTGAAAGAAATTTCAAAAAATTGAAAAAAATTAAAAAAAAGCAGCAAATCATATGTAACTGTGAAGAGGAGGTTGGCACTTAATGTGACACCACAATACAATAAGCCTTTTGTTAACAACTTTTTTTTGGCTTTTACTGAACAATTGTTCGTAACACTTGTGAATAAGCATTAAAAGTTTGAACTCAATCCGCACTTCTTTGGTACCGCCTGCTAGCACACACTTTGGATGGTTAATGTACATATGTATGAAGTACCAAGAGAAAAAAAACCCCCCGACAACAAATATTGGCAATACTTGTATTTTACGCAACATAAGTAAGAAGTAGGCAGACTTGGTTGGTAGAGGAATGATTACAAAGGCTTAAAAACAATCAGCCATTCTCAAATAGTGTTCAAAAGGGGGATCTTGGTTAGATTAAATTTCTTGGGGATACTCCGATTTCGACTCTCTTAAGTATTATCTAATTTATAGAATAAAATATTAGGATGGCTTAGAAAGGTAGATAAAATTAAAACTTCAGTAATGGACTAGAAAAGGTCAATTAAACAAGAAGACGAGAAAAAAGAGAAGTTTAGATATTCATCTCACTAACCAGGTGCAGTCTTACCAACCCCTCCGCCAGATCTAAATATTTTTCAACTTTTTCTACAATGTCACCGTACCCCACAACCCAGCACAGTTTTATGGTATACCTTTACAGGAGCATACCCAGCCAGTGCTATTTATCGAATTCGAAAACCAAATTAAGACAAAATGTTTTGGAATCTCTGATTCAAAGTGTTAATTTTTTCAAATGAAAGTGAAATTGTAAATTTAATAAATAAAAAAAAATATAAAAAAAATTAAATTATAATGTTATTTAATGATGAAGACGAACGAACAAACAAAATAACTGTTATAAACTCCAATTTGTGAAATTAATAAAAAAAAAATTAATTCGAAAATAAAAGAAAAACGCATCATAAACAGCAAGTTCGTCAATATCCACATATTTTTTTCCTTTTTAATTTGTAATTTATTGTTTTTTTAGTTTTATTTATGAATGAATGAATAAATAATCATGAAAAAATTATGAATTAAAAAGTTAAACAGCAACTAAAATGAAAATGATTCATTATAAAATGGTGATGGTGAATTGTTGTAGTAGTACGGCTCTTTACGCTCACTACATGGCGCCGTTTTTATATGTAAGAGAGAAACAGTGTGAGGGAAATTGTGAAGAAGGGATGAAAAATGAGGAGGGAATGAGACCCAAGGCACTGAAATAGTCAACGTCAAAGAAAAACAAATATGCACTGGTAGTCTTAAAAGTTTTGCAAAATTTTTCTTAATAATAAAAATTAATAACATTGTGAGAAATAAAACTTATAAGACTTTTAGTCTTAAAATCAAAATTAAATAAATAAGAATCCTGGAGATATAGGCGACGAAGGTACAGGATACAAAAAATTTTTAGTGAGTCGAAAGGGCAACAACATTCGGACAAAGTCCTCAATATAGTCTGTTTCCTGCTTACAGAAAAATGAAACTCAAACGGTCCAATAGGGAACGAACGTACTAAGTATAGTAAATATATTACCATTATGGCGATAATAATTATACTAGAACAAAATCGTGTAATAGAAGAGTATTTTAATAAAAATTTACTTTTCAAAACTTTTCTTTAGACCCACGTTTCAGATTATTTATAAAATTATTAGAGTGCCAACAACAAAGAAGTGAAATAAAAACGTGTTTTTTTTGTGGTTTTTTATTTTTATTAAAAATAAACAATGTGAATATGGATGGTAGGATGAATGAATGGGTTGTTATTGTTGTAGTAGTGTTTTTGTTTTATAAGTATGTATATAATTTTATTTTCTAAATGTTTTTGTATGTAGTATGAATATGTGTGTATGTCTTTCTTTTCATTAATGCAATGAATTCATAAAAGTTACGTGGAATTAATCTTTGTTTTTTGTCACACTCCTCCCTTGCCTCCTTCAATATGACATACACACATAATGACGATTTACAATTATTTATTTACGCATAAATTAACAATATTAATAACTATTATACAATATTAGAGAGAGAGAGAGAGAGAGAGAGAGTAAGAGCGCAAGAGGCAGAGAGCAAGAGGGAAAGAAAGAAAGAAGAGTGTCAGGCTTAGCTATAATAAGCTGGAGCTTATGGTTGTTGAAGCTGCGATTATGCAAAACACTCAATGTAAATGGCTTGTGCAGCAGCAGCCACGATATTATACTGTGGCGCATTGATGTTACTGCGGACTGATAATTTTACTTTACAATACAGTATTAAAAATCGTATAAATTAATTAAATGTGAACATGTTAAAATAAAGAAACAACAACAATGAAAATAACCAACAATTAAACAACAAGAGAATCTTGTTTTAAACAATTGTATGGCATTGACATTAACAACAACAACAACAACAGAACTACACAACAAAATTAAAATATTAACAATAATTTTCCCATTATTTTTAAATACTTGTATTCTGTACTCATATCATACAAGGGAATAACAACCTAAAAGCAATTTTAATTAAAAAATATATATTTAAATACAAAGACATCAAACACAACAAATATTATTTAAAACAAATTGTAATGACCCACTTTAGGCTTAAAAGAAAAAACAAAAGCATTTCTATTGAAACATTTAAAAAGAAATTTATTTCAAATGAATTTTTTCGGTTTCAAACTGACTCATACATCAAAATTCATTGAAACCAGTACTATATTGCGTGTAAAACACAGATTATACCCAGCATTTATGAGGGTAGTTTCCTCTTGTGTAGAAATCATGAGTATCATGTTAAAACATCAATGAATAGAAAAACAAAACCAAGCCAACCTTCATTTTAGGCTTAAAGTTATTGTTATTTTTCTACATTTGTTTTAAGACTATTTATTTTTTCCAATCAATATGTTTAAAAACAAATATTAGAAAATTTAACAGAAGAGACCTCGTAAAAAGATATACATACATACCAACACACAATACATACATACGTACACACAATATTTTAATAAACATATACATTTTTCTAAAGAAATACAGCCAATGACAGAAGTTAAAAGTAATGTTTTCGTGGAACTAATAAAACTGGAACGCATATTAGCTGTGTTGTATAGGAAATCGTACGTAATTTATTTTAAAATATTCGAAATAAAAACACAAACACAAATAAATATACGACATGTTTTTTTAATACATAATGATTTCAGAAATAATTTCTTTGTATCGGAAATGATCAGTCATAGTTCCATTCTAGTCAGCCAGACTGGCGATTGGTTTTTAATTACAGAAAAACTTTAAAAACATGATAAAACAGTATATTCTTCTATTAGGTACAAAAGGTGAGTAGAAAAAGTGAGTGCAGATATATATTGGGTTATTCATCTGAAACAACATTCATTTAGTGAAAGGCAGAAAATGATTTATTGATTTTCAACGACGTCCTCAACAAATGAGCCTATTCTACGGCACATACTATCTTATTTTGCACTTGGATTTGTATCTCCGTCCATATAAAGAGCTGGTGCAACAATTAAAGACGGGCTGACTGTTCGCAATGCCAAAATTATGCTGAACATAATTCGAAGAAGTTAGAAAAATTGTGAAAAGGGTAATAATAAGTAAATAAAAAATTAGTTCACATTATGGTGTGGACGTGCCATTGAGTTGCGTATTTCCAAAAATGGCATTGTAACAGCCTATTGTGGCATGCAATTGAATACCGTGAACTGGAGGATATATGGTTTTACGGCATGACATTTAATTTATGACTTAACTGCATAAACAGTTTCTTGAAACAGTAATTTTATATTTTGATGATGACTATTGACCAAAAAGATCGTTGGTTTAACGACGTTTGACTTCTTTTGCAGGGCTGCGTCAAAGTCCACAACTACACGGATAATCGCCTTAACATTGGAGTATTTGAATATCAACATTTGTCAAAATTTCTACGAAATCTAAAGGAAGACATTTTAACGACATTATACTTGATCTTTACATTATTTTAAGTGACTGCATTTCTACTAATTAAGTTTTATGCATACATAAAAGCGATGATAAGGCGTTTACACTCAACAACAACAACAGTAGTAATAAAAACACAACAAAAAGAAAATCAAAAGTGTGAAAATTTCTAACTTACAAACAAATGGGAAATTAAAACACAGTGAGAAAAATCAATAAAGACGCACAAATATACGCACTAAAAACACAACATAGTTTGTTCAACATGATTCCAAAAATAAATACGCACTATCTTATACTCATATCTCAATCAGAGATTAATAAATAAACTAATAAGAAAAATTAAAGAAAGAAAGAAAAAAACAAATATAGTACACAACATTTAAATATATATTAAAACAAACAAAAACAAAAAGAATAATAATATTAAAGCAATATACAATAATAGCGATAAATAATAAATAAATAATGTAATTAATTAATATTTTATGGTGAATTAATTAATGCCGAAAAAGAAAGATAAGAAAAAAAGAGAGATACAAGACCGTAGCAAAAATAATAAATAAAAAATCAAATAAGAAATAAAAAAAGACATCAATAACAACATTTAATTGTTTTATACAATTGCACAATAATACAACATTATTATTAATAAATTTATTTTATAATATGATTATTAATAATATTACTTTTAAAAACAACTCAAGCATTAAGTTTGTTATTACGTAGAGTATAATACTAATACAAAAAAAAATTAGAAAGATTATACGTGATAAATACGTAAAACGAGAATAGTTGTGAAAATCGAAATATTATTTTTCAATAGAATTGTGTAAGTATGCAACAGGTGGTTGCTTGCACGATTGGTAACAATATCAAAGCCAATTACAATATTATTTCAATTTCAACAATTCTAGGGAAACAAAAATTATTAAAAAAAAAAAATATTTCTAAACATACGACTCATACTTCTTCTTCTCCTTCGTTATCACTCTCCCTCACTCTCTTACAATTATTTATAATTTGTTTAGTAATAAGGTAATTGCGTTGCCAATTTAGAAGAAACAACTACTGTTATACTTTACACCGTTTAAAAAACGTTGTAAATAGAAAAATCAAACTTTTTTGTTACATTTTTAATACATTTTAATGCAAATTAATATTAATATTATATTAAACTGATTATCGATATTTAATTAGACAACTGTTTGATTGAACTTATCTTATTATCATTTATTATTATAATTTAAAGACTTATATTAACAGAAATTACAACGCATATTCTTAAAAGAGTTGGTGGTTGTTTGGATTCTTCTTATCGTAAAAACAAAATTATCTTTAATATTTATGATATTGCTAAAACTTGAAAAATGTAATATTATTTTGTTTTTATACTGTTTTGTTTATAAATACTGTCTTTTATAATTTCGCTGTAAAAGATACGTATGTACACGTATAAATTTTTTTAGCCATATAATTCGTTATAAAAGTAATATCTAGGAAATATTAAAATTTCAAAGGAATTTTATATTTTTTTTAAATTCTTGTGAATTACAATAAAGGTAAAAAATATTTAGCATTGTCACAATGATTCCTTTTGGTTTAAATCAAATCAAATGTTTTATTACAATGACCTGTTTATTCCATAAAAATTAAATAAAATTTATCGTCATTCAAATAACCCGTCTAATCTACTTCCCGTGCCGTTTGAATAAGATCATAAAAATTTTTGTTCCAATTGTTATCGATTTTGTCTTCGAAACGTTTGTTTTCTGACCAACGACTGTCTGAGTTATCCTATAGGCCCTCAAACATGTAAGACACGAAACAGATATTCATGGCATAGTTTAAATCATACAGTCATCTTTTCCTATGTCAAAGTAGTTCTGTCATCAGTGAGGTGATTTGGTCCGGAAAATCGATATTTTGTAGCGTTGACCCGGCAATATTAATATGTTTATCTAAATGCGCTTATAACAAGAAAATAAAAGAAAAATAAATTAAAATTTATAGCCGAGAACCTTTGCAGTGAATTTTACTAATAAATACTAGAAACTGAATCCAACTGTTTATTACTAGAGAGGAGGAGGCGAACCACGATTATTATAGTTATCATTAATTCGAAAAAGTATGCGTGCCTCTGTTTTTATTACAATTCTAGATGAATTCAATGATAAAATATTTACTGCAACAATGTTTAGCCATTCATAAAAGGCATTATTAATGCAAATATGCATATGTTGTTTGTTTGCTCTATAATGATTATTATTCTTTTAAATAGACACACTCGTGTTTACTTATTATAAGCGACCTAAGGGTTATGGTCATTACGATTCTAGTGTATGTACATACACACATGTGACTGGCTAGCCGGCGTCTACACAGCCTGTACAGTTCCAGATGACATCATGATGGTAATTAAAAAGAAAGAAAAAATGAAACAGAAACAGAAAAATGAAAACACGCAGAGAAAAATATTTATTTTAGAAAGAGTTGTAATCTTGGCTTTTTTGTTTTGTTTTAATAAATTAAATATTTTTCTTTTTATTTTTTTACTTCACTTTCATGACAGGAAGTGAGCAAATGCATGAGACATTATTTTAAAGACATTTATAAAAAAACAAAATATATTGTGGTTTATATTCAAAATATGTTACGCTGATGAATATTTGTTCGTTTGTTTTGTAATACCAAAGCTGTAATGAATGTTTTCAACCATAAATACATGCTTAAAAAGATATTTTTAAAATAATTAAAAATGTATTCCATTACATTACATTTCCCATTGCTTCATTTCTATAAATACACTGGTGGGCTGAACTAATATAATATGAAAAAGGTCCTCTTCTTTATCTTTTTTACAATGTCAAGTTTTACTTCTATTTTTCTTCTATATAGATCGAATATATAGCGAATACTTTTTTCAGCGGAATGGCTATTTAATTTAAGGATAAAAAAGACATCAGAAATATGTAAATGTCAATTCAGTTACTTAAGTTTTGACCACCAGTGTTTATGTATATTCTTTCATTTTTCAATACTTCCCTTTAGTAATATATTTCCTTCTGATATACTTCCTTTTGTCTCCTCCCTTGTTTTTTAAATCATGCCAGTTTGATTATGTTTAATTTTTTTTACAAAACTCCGATTGCAATAGCCGATATCGTATTAATTTCGCAGAAGTTTATTAATGGGTGGCCGGTTATCAAAGCTGCCTACTCAGATTTGTTTATATTAGTTTCTTTAAAAAAAAAAACACACACACACACAAGCAACCAAATAAATAAAAAATTAATTTAGTTTATTAAAGAATTCATTGCTTCTTGTATAAAAAAAGATTTTTGTATAAAAAAAACTCTTTTTTCCTTTATACGACTATCTAAAGGGTGTTCGTGCATCTTTTCTTAAAGCAACAATGTGACTTCCAGGAATCAATATACAATAAAATACAATACAAAGTAATTAAAAATTGTTTGTCTTTACTTAAAATTGCATATAATATATATATGTGTATATGTATAATATAATGTTTGTACTTTTTTGTGCATTTTAAACACAAAGCAGCCAGGCAGTCTAAGAAATATTCGCTTTGAATACTAAAAATACTAGCTAAATAAGAGAAAATTTTTGCGATTTGAACAGAAGTAAACAATTTTAACGAATTTTTTTAATTTTACAAGTTATTTTGTAGATGTATGGGTAAGTAATTTAAATAAAATTATTTATTTTTATCCCTAGCGCTTTATAGTTTTTATTATAAACTATTATATGGTATATTTCGTTAGCCCCTATTTTAATAAAACGAAATTAAAAATTCAATCTCCTATACAGTAACGCTAAAAGGGCTAGACCCTACTTATTGGTACTTACACAGAAGGGGGATACTGTTATACGTCGTAAAAAATATTTTGTTTAAATGAAGAATGAGAGTGTAAGTATTGCAACATTTCGTAAGTAGTGTGACATTTTACTTGTTAGTGATAACTTATGATATATATATTGTCGCCGAGATCTAATAGGTAGTGTGTTGGCTTATTAGACGTGAGTCCTGGGTTCAAACCACTAAACGAAATAAGAAAAAATATTTCTTTGGCGACTTCCTCTCAGCAGGTTTCTGGCAAAAACTCTGAGTAAATAAAATTTTCATGAAAAGATCCTCAAAAATCGGTCGTTCGGAATCGACTTTAAACTGTAGTTTCCGCCACTCATGTATAGAAATTAACGCACACAACATAAGTGGTGTGAGAAACTAGGTCGTAATCCTGACTAAAGTGTTGTAATGACCAAATATGTTATGAGAGAGAGAGAGAGAGAAAGTAAGATATAACTGATAGAGATTAACAGCAAAAAAATACATAAAATAAGAATAAGGAAAAGAAAAAGAAGGGTTTACAATTTGTAAAGACATTTTATTTTTATTTGTAAATATTTTTTTAACTCATCTATTATCTTTGAACAGAATTACATGCATATGTGTGTATGTATAAGTGTACGTAATATGTTTATGTGCATATAATATGTACATATATTTATTTATTACTATATTTTTTAACTAGTTTTGAAATTAACACTTCAAGCTGTCATTTACACATCATAATGCAATTGTTACGAGCCATACGTAAGTATTGGTAAATACTATTTTCTTTTACTTTTTATTGCCACATAATGATGAAAGTAAAACAATAGCAATAAATAGAATATTACGTTATTGTTTTTCTAAAAAAAATAATATATTAGGGGTATTCGGAGGTTTTTAATTACACAAAAAATGTTATCTAAAAATACAAAATTGCCATTATTATTCAATATTTTGTACGTTAAATCAGCTGTGATAAAAATGTGATTTTTTGTGTTCACTATACATATTTATTTTTATACATAGGCTTTTTTTGTAATTTAAAGGGCAAATTTTCATTAATCTTTTTTACATTTTTTAATGTTAAACCATAAAATTTTGTTTGAAATAACGAAGAACAAAAAAAGAAAATATAACGAAAGTCTATTTTTAAACGCTGGTCACCTATGCAATAAAGTTTTATTTAAGAAGGCGATGTTTTTCATCTTGCTAAAGCTGGTTTGTAGTCGTTTTTACGTTGAATATAACATCAGTGCGTGGAAATGTTGAATGATGATAATTAAATATAGGGAATGAAAAGTTTAGAATATGCATACATACCTACACACACATTCATATACATAGATGGCAACTTGACAGCATCAATAACAAAACAGAATACAAAAGAAATTAAAAAACTAAACGGTAATATAATAAAGTTATAAATAAAACATTGGCTGGCTGTCTTTTATATATATATATTGTATATATACATAAATATATACATATATATATATATAATATATTTTTTTTTTGGTGTTTCTCCATTTGTGTTTAAACACAAGAACAAAAAAAATTAAGATAAATAAACAAAACCCCAATGCAATAAACGTCCGTTTATTTTCAAATTGTAAAATTTATAAACCAAAATCTACGTCACTAATGACCATTGAATGTACACGAAACAAATCTTTCCTCTGCTCATTTCATTTGCATATGAATTAATTGAAATGTTTAAAAAAAATATAAAAAAAACTATTTTCAGTTTAAGTTTTAGTTTGTTTAAGTTGTAATTCTTATTTCACGTTCGCACATGAAGCTATACAAAATGTGTGTGTGCCTGTTTGTTTGCGTATGTGGTACGTACTAAATGTTTATAGCTTACATGCGCACGCTGTATACGTCATTGTTGTTTTTTTGCTCAATTTTCTCTTCTAAATTTAGTGAGTTTTTTTTCTTCTACACATGGCCATGTTTGTGTAGATGTGTAAAAGTATTATTTGCTTAACAAAGCAAATGTGGATCGTTTAGTGGCCATATTACGCATACTCACAGAAACATTGAATTTTAGTACACAAGTTAACTTGAGTTGTTCTACTTTTTTGTTGTTGTTGCTGTTATTGTTGATATTTCATTATGATGATGTACTACTACGTGATTTTTTTCTTCTTGTTTTGATAAACTTAAAGGATGCATTAGAGAAACCTGTTGCTGTTATTATTTAGTAGACCATTTGTGGTTATATTATATCAGTGTAGTGAGTAAGTGACTAGTGAGCGAGAATGTTTGTTGTATTTAAGTTTTCATTATTTTGTCTCTGTTTTCTTTTCGTTTTCATTAAAAGTGACACTCAATTTAGTTAATAGTTAGTTAATGTCAACACAATAATATTAATAGCTTTTTATGTCGTTTCTCTCTTTTCTTGTGAATTTTGTTGTTTTTGACTTACATTAAGTGAAGAAATTACATGATTTTTGTGTATTTACTTTCGGTTTAGAAAAGATAAATAAATTATTGTTTTATTTTAAAAAGTATCTCTTATTGTATGTATGTCAAGTTTATTGAACTTAAAATATTTTTAAATATTTTATCTGTAGAATATGGCTTGACAATAAAAAAAAAAACACAAAAACATAAATTATGCAGTATTTTTTTAATTATTATTTTTATGTGTTTTGCAAATATTTTATATGTGGTTGTCTGGCGCGGCAACTACACATTATTGCTACTGAGTCAACCCGGTCATTTGTTTTTAATTTTTTTTTATTTTTCAATTTATCAGTTGGCCATAAAAAATGTGAATATATATATATATATATATTCATATATATATATATATATATATATTTGTAAATAAAACAAAAAAAATTTTGTTTGCTTTATAACTTCCGACTTAGTTTTTAAAGTAAACAACAATGGTTTTAAATGTATGACAAATGTTACAAGCATTTTTGTTTTACTACTTAATGACTTGAACATAAAACAAACCTACCGGCTTATAAGAATATTTATAACGATCACATTGGGTTAGGTCATTTAGTGGTTTTATAGTCACTAGTCCATAAATATGCTGATTGGCTGTCAAAGAAATAGGCTTTAATAGTTATTGTCGAAAAACTAAATGTTTGCTCCTAATTACGGTCTGAAAGAGCAAATGGTCTTCTGTTTTTAAAAATAGTCCTGGAAGAATAGCTACACGATTAACTTGAGAACATTTCAAAGCCGAAATTCGAAAAATTGTCACGATTTTTGCATAATATAGTTAAAAACCGCTACAATCAATCCAGAGGCGGATTGATTTAAATGTCGTAGTATTTCGTACATTTACTTTGGCTTGTTACTATAGCTCCAGGTTTCTAATATTAATTTAAGAAATATTAACAAGTGCTTTTATACGAATTTTTAATCACATAAAATATTTCCTCATACATAAATACTAAATCAACAATATTTTATTACTTTTATATTTTATTTTCATTTTACAACGATTAATTCTAACAATTAAAAAATTTGTGTCAATAAATCATTTCATCATCGCTGTATTATTTATTTTTGATCGCATTGTACCAGATAAATGGGTCCGACTACAATTTGTACTGTATTGTTATAGTTAAAGTTGTTATTTGTGCATTCTATGCCATATGAACAATGTGAACATTTTTATTTTTTTCCACACAGTCACAACATAATCAATTAACGAAAATAAAAACCGTTACATTATATAAATGTATTTGTACGTGTGTGTATTGGATGGAAGTAAGTATGTATGTATTTATCATCACACATCGTTCATTAAACATTTTTGTATATGTATATATACTAATTTAAACGCACTTATGAAAATAAAACAATAAAAACTAATTATGAAAAGTTAACCACAACAATAGCTTTTTTTCTAAAACACGTAAAATGAATACTACCATTTTAGTTATTAATATACAGTTGTTACTCTCTCTCTCTCTCTCTCTCTCTCTCTATCTCTGTAATAAATTTAGTAAAGAGTGAATAAAGAAAGTACATACATTCATACGATATTATTTCAAAATGCATTCATTCATGGCTAGTTGACGGTTACAAAAATGAGAATTTAGAATTTACTCTCTACTCTCTGTTAAATATGGAGAGAAAATTTATAATAGAACCCTTAGAAATGATATGATGTATGATGGGTGTGTGTGCAAATAATTTTGCAATCTTGCTAAGTTACGTTTTATTATTTTTTTCTTAACCCAAGCAGCAGTGTTACCGTTGTAGCTACCTTATGCCGTTTTTAAATTGATTTAATTTAGCTGTAAAGAACCACTTAGCATGCATGTGCCTTAACTTTTAATTCATATAGGTAGGACATTATGGAAATATTACAACTGTTATATATTTTTTCTTTAAAATCAATTGTTTTTAAATAACAATAAACACATAGTGTTTTCTTATTACAACGGATATCAAAACTTACAGCGCTTGCTCTTTACAAAAACAGACACATAGTGAAAACAAAAACAGTAATATGTAGAGAAAAGAAAAACAACGGTTTGTATTGTTTTCAAAAAAACAACACAACAATAGCAAAAGACTTTCCTAGAAAGCATATGTGAATGCTCGTATGTCAATATAGAATTACCAAGTATTACTAAATGCACAATTAAAAAAATAATTTCACCCAAAATTATAGGCAATTATTTACGCTTTCCAGAGTAGTAGTGGCAGGAACATTAAAACTGTAAATGTCAACTTACTGTAAATACGCGTATATATGTAGGTCATGAGTACAACTCAACAAACAACAGTGGGTGAAAGGATCAAAAATGAAAACAAAGGAAATAATTATTTTCTCCTCAACATACTTGCAGATACTTTCTTATTTATAACTTTTAGTCTGTTGATGATTTGTTTTTTATTTTTCTTCTTTTACTTTGAATTTGTGAAATATTTTAAATGCTTCGTAGTGCATAACGTACCCACATGTGCGAGCTTAACAAATACGCCGCCTTATATTATAAATTGTAGGTAAAAATTGTACAAATGCGTGTCACAATTACAATTACAAAAAAAAAAAGAGGAATGTTCATAAAAGTAAAGAAAAGAAAATATTGTGCACATTAAGTCAGTGGTTACAATGGTGAATTTACCCAGACACAGGTAGGGAGAAAGAGAGAGACAATAATCGAACCAAAGAGAACTGATCAATTAATTTGTAAAAATTAATAATTAATGATGTGCCTGTATTTAACCCTAAAAAATGTTCATATTAAATGTTCATATTATAAAAATAAGATTTTGAGGCGACAAAACTGTCTCAAATATAAGTAAAAGCTTAATTTTTTAACGGACAGATTCAATAATTCCCCTCTTTGTGAGAAAATGATTTATATAAAAAAATTTATAAAGCCTTCGAAGTGTTAATTTCTTATTATCAATATACTTTATCTATTCGGTTGATAGTTTTATTGACTTTTATTCATAATTTCTTTACGATACGTAAAATAGGTTAATACTCATATAGTAATTACACAAATGTTTTATTTTCATTTGATTATTATTTATTTATTTTAAAAAATAATGAGAATGTAGTTAACATTAAAACACTTTTTCAGTTTAAATTGCAATCAGTCTAAACCTTCTGGGGCATATTAAAACACTTTTAAATAACTACAAACGTTTGTGGTTTATGGAATGTTTTATGTCGTTTTTATTGTTATTTTATCACATTTTATCTCGTGTATATCTATTTCAAAATGCATTTTAGGGCACCATGGATAACGAAATTAAAAGAACAGAAGAGAGAAGCAGACCAACATTTTGTAGTCTTTAAACTATAACGAATGAAATTAAAAACTTATTTATAGTACAAAGTTTATCAAAGGCAAAAAACATTTATTTTTCTTCTTTTGATTAGAGCGAGTCCACAAAAAAAAAATTATGGAAAATATATGTATGTATGCAATTTATTTGTGTATAAAATTTCTTTTAAAACATTTTAAAGTGATATAAATTGTGTAAAATAAAAGAAAAAGTATCATTAATAAATTCTTTTTTAAAAGTTTTTTAATTAATAATTCAATCTCATCTAGAAGAAAAAGCTGTTTAAAGACCACCTTTTCTAAATTGTAAATATCTATTGTATTGTTCTTTTTTAACTTAAAAAATCTATCATTTGGCGTATTGAGCGAGTTAATAAATATTGTGTTGTTTTGAAAAGAGAAATCAATAATTTTACTATGATATATGCTACAATTGAAAGTCATTATTAAATAGAAAACAAGCAATTCAATCTCTTGAAATTACTTTAAAAATAGGTTAAACATGAAAGAGAGGAATAGCATGCCTCTTTAAGTACGTACTACCGCCTAAAGATACATCATCATATGCTTTTAAGCGCCTACGTGTCTCTTTTGATAATTGTCGTATGCCGTAGCCTGCACCGCTCACATATGTATGTGTATTCAGTCTGTGCATGTATGCGTAAATGCATTTGTTTACAATGCAGATGTTGTCCTCGAAAATCTAAACGACTCATGGCAAAATAGAAAAACCAAAACAAACAAATATTGGCAAAACAAAACATGATAATATTTTCCAGTTTTACTTGCTTGTTTAGTTTTACAACCCAAAAAGTTGTTTTTGTTGTTTAGCTGTTATTGCAATGGCAATTGCAGTTGCTATAAAATAAAATCTTATGGCACTAATATTTTCCTAAAGTGTGTTGCTTATAATCTGTGTATGTATGTATGTATGTATGTATGGATAAGTGTAAATAATATTTGTTATTTGCAATGGGTTCTCAAATAAAATTGATTTTCATTTGTACCATATTTGTTTTATATATTTTTATAAATAATTAAATAAAATAAAAACTTGTTTGTGTTGTTAATTAATAAAAGACTTGTTTTTCTTTTTTTTTTAATAATAATGATGAACGACTCTCTTCTCTGTTGTGATTTGGTTTTAGTACAGAGATTAATTAACCTGCTCATCTTGTCAATCCTGTTATCTTGTAATCAGTGTTGTCAACAATTAAATTTGTATTTTATATAAATATTTTTATTTTACGACTATAAGAACTTAAGTCCAAACATTAAAAAAGCGTTTTTTCCACTTGATTGCTTTTTTCTTATGCTTATTATTGAATTGCAAAATAGAAATTGAAATTATTTCTTCACGCGTATAAAATTATATTTTATTGTACTATTATACGATTGAGTATGTTTCTTTTTAATGACTATTAAGACTTTACCTGTAATTTATTTTTATTTTTTTTTCTGTATAAGTTTCTGTATGTTTAAATATTGCAATTAGAGCAGAACATTTGTAATCAGCAAGTATTTTATTACTATAATTAATTACAAATTACGTACTGTAGATTTATTTTTAGCAATTGGTTTTTTTTTCTTTATTTGAAATTGAATTATAGAGAAGAATACTAAAAACGTGTATTAGCATACTTTTAAATAAAGAAAATAGCAATTCTATTAGCCTGAGAAAACATATGTACATATGTAAGAGTATTATCACTATATCTCTGGGGTGCCTTTAACAACAACAGCAAATGTTTGTTCTATTTAAGATGTGTTGAAAAAGTATTGTGAATTTTTCTACATATACCTATATCCCGCCTTCCATCTGCGAATCGCAACATATTCTATTTATTTTGGAAGAATTGATATATTTTATCAAAAGATCAAAAGAAAATTCCACAATGAAAACGCAATTAACAAACTAAAAAGCTTGTTTTCTATCAAGATAGAGCACGACTGATAGTGACTTCAAAAAAACTTAGGTTAGGTTTAAATGGTACTTTTACATCAACTTTATAATCCGAAACCGGTAGCAATTGATTAATGCCTGTTCTTTTCTATGACTAATCAGTTCACGCAATGCGAATTCATGGAGATGCAAGTGTTTGTTTTTTGATTCACCTAGACCAACTGTTAAATGTTTTGTATTTTGTAAATGTCACAAGATAAATAAATAAAAATATAAACTTTGTAGGATTAATTGTTCCAAATTTAATTAAATTTTAACACTTACTTGTGTAAACGTTCTATTTGTTCTGATTCATTAGACAATTCTATTATTGCAAATAGTTCCTCCTCACCGGAACGTCCGAATATACCATTTGGTATTTTGCGTAGAAACTTTTTCAGCACACTGGCTATGGTATAGACTGAGTAGTTGTCAACATTTACTAAGCGGCCGGCCTGTAAGAAATGTATCAGCTTTTTCATGGCACCCTGATGGCCGGGTGCCCGAAAAACATCTCGTCGATTGGGTGATTCTTTATTGAGTTTCAATATTAATACCAATAATGGTCCAGGAATGTTATCGTTTTTACACACCTCCTCGAGGGGTACACCAAACTTTACTTTTTCTAAACGATATGGATATGTAGGAGCTGATGAGCCGGGATGTCCACAGGATGTAACGACACTGCTGAAATCAGCAGCACGACGATGCACGCGTTCGGCCCAGCTAGACATGTTGTTTATTTATGTGGCTGCGTATGAGTGGGTGGTTGCTAATTTCAAAATCAATCAATTTTAGTTCTTGCCAGCAGAATCTGTCTCTCGAGAGATTCGTTAGCTAAATGTGGATTTATTTAGATAGCGATGAAGAGCGAAGAAAACCCGCCAACAAAATTGGAAAATTTTCTTTTTGTTTTCTTTATATTTTGTTAGTTTTTCTTAAAACATGTTTTTCTTGGAATGATATTTTTTTCTTGTGGATTTCAATCTCTTTCTATTTATTTTATTTTTTTCTCTCAATCACTATCACACGCGCTCTCTTTTTCTGTTTGGTATTATTTTTTCTTTACGTTTTCTCACACTATTTTACATATGCTTAAACAATTTCATTTTCATACATTTGTTATTGTTGCGATTGGTTTTTTTATATCATTATGTTTTTCGTTTTGTTAATATTTTTTTATAGGAATCAACGTTATTAATTAGAATATAAAGAAACAAAAAGAAAAAAACTGCATCAAATTCTTTTTGATTACGTTGTTAATACCGCGTCCGATTTCTTTACGTTTTCCATTTCAATTTGTTGCTTACTGGTGTAGTAGTGGTTGTATATAGTGGCAGTTGTAGTTTTGTTGTTGTTGCTGCTGTTGCTTTTTATATACGGTAATTAATGATAATGAACAAGTTGAACGATCTTTTTTTATTAAAATTTTTTTTAATTTCACTTTAAAATTTTATTTGCATTTTTTGTTGTTGCTTCTTCTGTTTTCAGTTTCCACAAAATGTGGCTTTAAATTAATCGTTGGTTGTTGCTGCTAGTGATGTTGTTTTTGTTGCTTGCCACTCCTGTATTTTGGATGGGTTGATATTGTAGCAGACGCCGTAAAAGCAAAAGAAGACGCAGCAGCGTACAGACATTAACACATACAGACTTTTTTGTTACTCAAAAAAGAAAATTTTTTTTCACTTTCATTTGGAATTTATTTCAAGCATTTTTCGTTTGAATTCAAGAAAATTATTGATATTCTAGGCAACTTCGTTAATAATTAAAAATACATAATAATATTAAACAAATTGTTTCCATTTAATTTTATTTCTTTGCACACTTGTGTGTGTATATTTTACAAAATCTTTCTTGTATGGATTCGTCTCGAATTTTTCATCCGCACACACATCTACTCCAACCGAGTTTCGAACACTAAATAAAAGTTGCTCAATTTGAATTTAAGCCGTTTTCTTTCGGATAGAACGTTGCGGAGACGATGGTTAATCTCACAATATTGACGCCGTCACTTCGTTAAAGCAACTGAAGCAAAGGCTTTACACAAAAACGCTAAAGTTAAATTTGAATTAATCAACAAAAAAAAGCAGTCCGATATTTTAATGCATTGATTTGAGATAACTCCAACGTTTTGCAATTTTAAAACTGCATAAATGTACATTATGTTATAAACTTTTTAAATAAATGCTGATATCAAACACTCATATCACTATGCCTACTTTTCCTTGCTTTAAGAGCACATTTTTTACACAGTTACTTATACTAGTTGTCTTGTTTACTACTCTCCTTTACAACGCTGTAATATTTTGACATTTCTCGTGTTGTTTTAATATTTTTCAAAAAACGTTGCTTTTATGGAATGGATTTAGCAGAACGATTCTAAACAATAAATTTAATAATAACACTTTTAAACACTAGAAACGCACAAAATATAAAGAATTTATATTACCACACAGCTCAAGCATATAAATAAATATATGTCCTCTAATAATGTAAAAATGCCTGCCTCAACAAATGCTGTGAAAGCCAACTCGACGGCAGCTGGAGGAAGTACGGCCGAAACTAAAAATAATACAACACCAGCAATTAAACGTGAAAATTCAGTAACAACATTAATGTCGAATGGTATACCAAAACTATCCTCGCTGACACCAGCCAGAGATTTAACATTGGGTGGTAGAGGTGGTGCTACAGCGACTAATAAAAAGGTGTTTCTGCCAAATCTAAATGTTGTGAGAAATAAGAATACGTAAGTGAAATGATAATAAAGAGTTCTTCCGTTTTTAAGAAATTAAATGTATTTTCAATTTTGTTTAGCAACGTTAAAACGTCAAAAGACACTACCATCAGTAGGGGTAGAGGTCGAGGACGTGGAGCGGATCGCGGCGGTCGTGGTGGATCGAGAGGTGGACGGGGTGGTTCCTCGCTCATACAGACTACTGGTGTATTTTCTGAAGGTGCTGGAGCCGTGAACTTAAGACCATCAGCAAGATCTTCAGGTTACAGTCGTGATGTGGAAGATTCTCCTTCGGCCATGAGAAAACCAACATTACTGAAGAGTGAAAAGAAATTAGATATAAAGGCTGTTTTAGCCAAGGACGTAGATATTTTAAAATCCCTAGATGATATTGATGACGATGAAGAGATAGAGCAAAAGACTGATTTAGACAGAATACCTGTACAATTAAATGAAGGTGAGTACGAAAATAAAGTTTATAAAGTATTAAACGCAGCAGCGTAGAATAACATCTGTGCAGCAGAAGTGTAAGCACTCAGGTTTATTCTAACATCTGCCATATTACTGTGGAAAGCCATTCGAAGAAATGAAAAGAAATTTTCAAGTTATTCCAAACAAAAGGCCCTTAAATCAACAATCAAATCTAACTTTTTCAAAACTTTTTAACCCTTTTTGGCCCAAATAACCTCTCCCTACTCTTGGTATTAAATTGTAAATAAATTAAGGCAAGTGGAAATATATAAAACCTGAGATTAAATTGGAAACAGGGCCGCAAACGGATTTGACAAATACAACAGAAGGTAAAATTTTGAAATGGTTTTTTGAACTTAAAACAATATGGCATATTTATTTATCATCAAAGTAAATTTAACAAAAAACCTATTTTTTTGTTTAGAGACCGTGGCCATAGCATCACAAATACAAGCCTTACATGTGGCACAACAAACACAGCAACAAAATAGACCATTACCACGTTATCCTCAAACCTTGACAGAATTATTGGACAGTAATCAATCACAGATATTTGTAATGCAAGTATGTTTCTAAAATATATAAAATATATTTTAAATTGCCTAGGAATTAAGAAAAATATTTAAAATTTTTAGCTGCCAGATACTCTACCTTGTGTGGATGATGACGACTCCGATTCTCCGGAGCTTAATACGAAACCATCTACATCGACTGCTGCCGAAACAACAAATTTAGTTAATCCCGCCGTTGCTAAAAAGAAACCCATTAAATCAAATGTGTTAAAGAAAATGGATGAGGGTCAAGTGGGGCGTTTGATACGGTATAAATCAGGCAAAACTAAACTGGTTTTAGGCGATACCTATTTCGATTTGGATATGGGAATGGAAACTGGTTTCCTACAGGTATTTTAAAAATTTTCTTTCTGTTTTAACTGTAATCAAAATGCCCAATTTTTTTCAATTTAAGGATTTAATGTCGATAAGCAGTAATCGTGAAGAGCGCAGCGGTAACATGATAAATTTAGGACCCATACAAGCTAAAATTACGGCCACACCCGATTGGGAACATTTACTAAAACAGTCTTCAAATGATAGTCAACATCTGTAGCATCCATTTGTTTTAAAAATTAATTTAATTTGCTTATTATTATTTCTTAGTTTTGTATATATACGGCTTTAATATGCACTTTTTGGCTCTACAATATTGGATAAATTGTTAAAACAAACTTAATTGGTTAATTATTTTCCCACAAAATAAACAATAGTTGAGGCTTAAAATTAAAACCAATAACAAAAAGACGACTAAAATAGTTTCTTTTTTTTTATTAATTCTGGGCCTCTAAACGATCTTCAGTTTGCGCAAGTTTTTGTAAACTTTGTCCACCCGAATTATCACCAGGTGTATTGTGACGTCCGCGATATATGTTGCCATGTAAATCTATGGAGAAGTTATAATCGACTGGATTAGCCAGGGCCTGTTCAATAGCAGTTTCCAGATTTTCTCGAGTAATAAACGTTTTCGATAATTCTTTTTCTTTTTTAACTAAAGCTTCAATCTTTTCCATACGCTCCTCCTCACGTTCGCGAGCCAATTGTAATCTTTCTTTAACATATTGTTTTTTTTCTTGTCTCTCCTTGGTCAAACGTTGTTCTCGAATGAAAGAAATTTCTTGATTCCATTTATCATTTTCCTGCAAACAACGTTGGAATTCTGCCTCTTCTTGCTCGGCAGTTAAAACAAAATGTCCAGCACTTGAGGTTTCGGCTATACGTTGGTTTTCCTCTCTTAAATACTGACGCACCGAGCGAAGTTGTGTTCTGTTGGTGGCGAAGAAAATATTGTAAATATCAAACCAGAATTGAGGAAAATTATAACACCTACTTGTAGTTGTTGTGCAGCCTTAGTAACTCAGCCTTTTCTTCAGGGGTTTGTTGTACTCTTTCTGGTACTCGGAACATTTTAGTTTTGGCTGTTGGTAGCCATCTGGGCTTACGTCTCCAACGCACAAATTCCAAGGCAAACCCTGTCTGCCCGGTTTTGCTTTCGTTTAATGCTAAACGCTGCAAAATACCTGTGGGTGCACGCAACATTTTCGTTTTATTTCTATTTTTAATTTGTTTGAATATTTTTGTTATAAAATTAAGAAATTTTGCAAAAATGAAATGTGTTTTCAACAAAAACGAAAAAGAATGAAATGTTACGAGATTTGACAGTTCAAAAGAATCAGCTGTTATTGAGTTAGTGGGGGGGTTGTTGGGTTGTGTCAGCATTATGGTAACAAAAATAATGGCAAGAGAAGTTGGCAAGTTGTGACAGCATTATGGTAACAAAAATAATAGCAAGAGAAGTTGGCAACACCAGTGTATATAAATTAAAAAGTGCGGGAAGTTATGTTTTAAAGCGGTAAAACGGTTAATTTGTTAATAATTTTTTGTGAAAAACTAAATATAAAACGAAATTTCAATTCTATTTTGATTAATATTCTGCAAAAAGAGGTAAGAGATTAAAATAAAGAAGTTTTCTTCAGTTAAAAAACGTTAAAAAGAATGTTAACGAAGGCTAAATGCCGACGCCTGTTTGTGTGATTATGTGTTCAGTTTCTGAAAAGATTCCCCTAATTTAGAGGAGTAGGACTCGGCTTACAAGTATAGGTTCAAGCGTATAGTTATAGTTTGCAATGAAAAGCCTTGTAGATGTCCAGTCCACTATAAAATAAAATGTATTTACATTCAAGTCTTGTCACACTAAATGAATCGCCCCAGGGTGATAGTCATTTTATATTCACCAAAAGACTAATTAACACTAATCGATTTCAAAACAGCGCAATCAACATTCCGGGTGAATGTTTGTGTAAATTTCTTTGCAATCCTAATTCCAGGAGAGCCTTAATATGGTCTCCCAACAGAGGTCTTATTCAACAAAGAGTTGGAAAGCCACAAAGGTGGTGTTATATCGTTTCCAACCTCACCTTATCTCCCATACTCTATAGAAATTTGTGCTTTATCTCTGTCAGTGACAAGTCCCATCTGAAACTCAGTTAAATAGAGACTGCTTTAATTTCCAATGAGGGCATAGGTGTAGCAGATTCGAAGGTTACGACCAACAACCACATCATCAGTCGAGTTAGACTCGTCAGCCCTTTCGTTCCCAAGAATATCAATGCGCTCCGAAACGTAGCATAGACTGCCTCTTCCGGTTCTACGGTTTCTAGGAAGCCCTTAGAGTCACCGACAGCTCGTATCTTACACCAGTCTCCGCCGCCTCCTATAAATTGTTAGTAAAGCAAACCGTTGGAACTGAATTCCAACGAATATTGAAATATCTTGTGAAAGAGGTAATTAATGCGTTTTGTGCCACAGACCTTTAACAAAATGAAAGAAAAGAGCAACAACTCTTCAACAGCAATACGAATTTCTATGATTCATTTTTATGACTAACATTACTTAAGATCCAGGACCTTATTGGTATATCTTAATCATACCGATTGTCGTTAGCAAATCATAAAAAGTAGAATAGACAATTCTCTTTTAAAACCACTTTCATAATTTATTTGATATTTAATATTTAAAAGAATTTACATGATAAATTCGTATATTTGTGTACTTATTGTGATGCTTAATAATTTCTTCTCTTTTCCACTTACAACTAAAAATACATAGTTTTTGTACACCAAACATACACTCATACTTACATTTCTATAATATAACAATTGTCCTTCAAAAAAAAGTGTGTTATAAAAACATAAAACAAAAAGAGAAAAACGAGTCATTACACTTAAATTTAACAATTATACCTCTCCCAAAACAGAGGGTTAGTTTATATATCTTTTGCATGATTTGTATCGAACTCATCGAATAAAGAGGGGGCTTCTCGCTTAGAAACGGGTGTGGTGGGCGCTGATGAGGACGAAGCCGAGGTCGAACAATTACAGCACGATGAACTATTCGATGAGAGGCGTTTACGTCGCTGTTGTATATCCGAATTAGAGGATCTACGTCTTTCTTGAGATGTTAGAGGCTCGTCATTTTCTTGGCCACTGTTTTGTCGGTGGTGCTTTGAATTAGCGCAAGTTCTCAAAGTTGCTGTTGTACTTGTTAGGAATTCATTGACCTTGCAATGATACCGATGGGTTTGTTTGTTGGAAAGTAACTCCAGTTTAGTTTGGTTCTGATATGACCTCTTCAAAATGCAACAGGTCAGCAAAAACGGTATGGCTAGTATGGCTATTAAGCCTACAATTAATATAAGCATTACATCGATTAGTATAGAGCTCCAAAAGTTCAAATGATATGAGTGCGGTTTGAGGTAGTCTAAGCCATCGGTTGTTAAAGCCATTTCAATGGCATTTAGAGTCTTTTGCATCGCATCCATATTATCCAAGTTTAGCAGTAATTGGTTTTTCAATAGTTTACTTTGTTGTTTAAAATTGTTTTCATCTTCCAATAAATGTTGTATAGCATACAGCAAATGATCGTAGGCCAATTTGATACTTTAGGAGATATGTTACATTTTGTTTATAAAGTTTTTCGCTTAAAACATACTGTTCCGGGTAATGGGTATAGTTATTATGGATTTTTCAAAGTAAAGAGCTTCAGTTATGCTCATGAAACCTCCCGAAGTAATAAAAACTTTAACATTATCATGGGCTTAATAGAAAAGAAAAAAAAAGATAACATAATTTAGAACAACTCAAAAAATAAATGAAGTTACCTAAAATGGCTTGTTGAGGCCACCAATTGCGTATCATTATTTGTGAGTTTGCATTTAAAGTTGTAGGCAAAGGTTCTTGCTCATCGTATTTGATAATAAAACGCATATCGCTTAAAGTTTCAAATACATCCAGAAATATTTCCATTTTACCTATGGGAAAGTCATAATTATTGGCACCAAAACTCATATACACCACTCCTTGAGCGGCACTTTCTATAAACTGTTGCACATGCTAAAATATTTTGAAGCGTATAAGCATTTTAAAGCGTGTTTTACATTTTACATTTTTCCTTTCTACTTACATTTGGCAGTCCTAAGTCCCTTGTTGAAGTTTTCAAGTGTACTCCAGCTACACTAAGCATATTGGGCAAAAACGCCCGAGGATATTGTAGTATAGGATGTGTATTTATTAAGGCTAATGAAAGATTTTCAGTCAATTCTTTATGGTGTGGCAATTCCTTGCACCAGTTGGCAAGTTGGCATAGGGGTTCAAAGTGTTTTGTATAAACAGCCTGTTGAGAGATCATATGGAAAAAGGAATAGGTGAGTTTTTCAAACATGGCCATCAAAGTGTTGACGCAACGCTGCCAGTATGACATGTCTTGGGCATAAGGCAGAAAATTACTAGGATCCAATGCAGCATTCTGCGGGTTACCAAACCGTTGATTCAACCAAGTATTCGAACCGCTGGGACTCAACACCACAGTAGGTATTTGATAGTAGAAAGATAAACTAAAAGTAAGAAAAAAAAATAAAAGTGAAGATTATATAATTCCATGTACATACATGCTACAACATACCCTAATAAGGCATCACTTAGAAATAAGTCCGCTATAAGTAAATCAAACTTTTGTGAGGACTGCATTAGATCCCTTACTTTAGAATTTTGCAATAAACAATCAGTATTACTGGTGGTGGCGTACATTAGCCGTGTAAAATGTTCCATGACAGATTTTTCATGCATTTCTTCAATATCGAATGTTAGACCCATTTCCAGCCAATTCTCCAGTAGTCCCTTTATTTTAATCTCTTTGAATTTCTCATTGGAAACATTCAATCTCTCCTCGGCGAGTATTTCATAGGGACTTATTAAAGTCACTGTGTGATTGTTTTGCTCCACCAGTTGCATGAGTATGTGATGGCCAAACAAATAATGGGATTTCCATACACTGGGCAACACCGCTAAGATATGAGCTCCCTGTGTAGGCTGGGGAGTTAAAATAATTAGCGTATATATAAATAGTAGACCACACCAACACAATCCCGCCGCTAACGTCACCCTCTTCGACATTTTTTCGTTTTTATTGTAAATTTGTTTTAGTGCTTCTGCATTCCTGTGATTTTCAAAATCAGGTGACATGTATGAAGGTGTGCTGAATTATGGATTTTCTTTTTTTTAAGTTGATAGTCGGGTTTTTGCCATTCCCTCCTTGTATTACTACAAAATGTCTTTCTTTTTTATCTGTTAATCCTGTTTTTAATCTTCTTTATTGGTTGATTTTTTTCTTCTTTGATTTTGTGTTCTTGTTGTAGTTTTAAATATTTTATGTGACTGCAGTTACTGGTTATAATGACGTTGAGTTATCTTTTTTTTTCTTATGAATTAATGATTTTTTCGATTTTTTTAATGTGAATTGCAAAATACGAACTATAAAACAAAACAGAGAAATAACAACCCCACTGACGAACTGTGTCACAATCAGTACCAAACAAAAAACAACAAAAAGCATCTAAACAAATGTCAACAATACAGCTGAAAGTTGCGATTATTATAGAGCTACCAAGTTTTAAAGAAGAGTGAAACGGCTTCCGATTAATGGATTACAAATATGAATCGCAGTGTTTTAAGATGTCGTTATAATTGTTGTATTTGAATTCTCATTTTTATATGATTACACGTAAAAATATTCTTTTCGTATTGGCATGTATTTTTGAATTCATTGGATAAAGTAAATAAAATACAGCGTGTTGCCTTTTTATATATTACCGGGATTAGGAGGAGCTGTCTTCAGGGTGCTGTCAATATTATTTCCGTAATGTGGTTGGACTGTTGGAGACAGCGTCTCAGTGATCATTTCCATTGTGAATATCTTTTTCCCAGTGTTGAAACCATACATATTTATTTATTTTAAAAAATATGTATTTGCTTTTAATCCAGAGAGAACTTTATTTAGTAGAATTGAAATGGCTGAGGCGTGTGAATTACCCACCGGTTATTCAACCCCTTACATTACGGTATTCGAATACGTCTCGATTATGAACGGTACCTTGAGTTTTGATATCAGTTACAAAATAATTATTAACAGATTATTAATTTAGAGATCTAAAAATGCTATTTCATATTCAATAATTTTTATTGACTCATACAACACTCAACAGGAAACATAGGAACAGATCTTATAGATTTAGGGTTTCTTAGCTAATGGCATCTCTATGGCAAATACAGATTGTTTTCAAGCATGCGCTGACACAATCATATCAAACGTCAAACAAAAATCATAACAAGAAGAGAAAAACAATTGTAACTGTTCTAACTAACCGGAAAGTGGAAAATAAGCGGTAAGATTTAGCGGACATTATTAATAGAATTTTTCAAAAAAAAAAGTGTTAAATTTTCAAAATTAAAACTAATAATTAAGCTGAGAAAATTATTAAAACAACGAAATAAAAGTGAAATTTTTGGCCGGCTGCCAAAGTTGTATAGAAATCTAAACATCTCTTTTGTCATGTAAAAAAGATAATGTAAAAAAAAGTGAACATAAATTGAAAGAACAGGTGTTAATTAATAACATAATTAAAGTGTTATTTAAAATCATTTAACATTCTCTAATTGTTTATAATTTATCTACTTTTGTTTTAGCCACTTAGCTGTAAGTGTTATACGAGCGGCAATAAAAAGTTGATAATAAGGCAGCTAGCTAGATAGACAGAGGAGACACAAGACAAGGTCGTTTTTGCAACAATTAAAAAAAGAAAAACGGCCAGTACTTTGTGGAAAACTGAAAATAGACAAAAAATAAAATTACGTAATTTTTCCAAATTCAAATAAATTTTCATTCACCTGTAAAAAAAGAAAATAAAATGCAGAGTAAGTATAAAAAATCAATAATAGATTACTGATAAAAGGAATTTCCTTAATAACTGTTTTTGTTTTGTTCTTCTAAGGTCTTTTGAATCGCATAGATGTGGATAAACCACTGTATGACTTGTCAACATTTGTGGGTCGTTTTAAGCATTTTGCTTGGATGACCGATCCACGCACAGTTATTTTGCCCAGTGATAAATTAATGCAAGCCAAACAATTTCTGGAAGACTATCGCAGAGGTCAAGCCCCAATTGATACCACTTCAGAGCAAGTTAAATATGCCATGAAATTGTACAACAGTGCCTTTCATCCCGACACCGGAGAGTTGCAAAATTTTTGTGGACGCATGAGTTTTCAAGTGAGTATATAAAAAAGCAAATTAATGCTGCAAAGCCATATACTGTTGTAGTATTACATTGTAATGCATTGTTGTTGAGTTCTTTTGTTAAGTAATTAAATCATTTGAAAGCTCTAAATGCCGGCAGTTAGTTTTTAAATTGATTGTCATTTATTTAACCTACAGTAAGCATTTAAGCATTAATATGTAGCTACAATTATTTCTGTATTTAAAAGAACAGCACAGCGAATCAAATGGATTAAAATTATTGTTTTAACAGCCTTAAGAATTCAATGAATGCAACTAAATAGTAAATTTTTGTAACAGTGTTTTGGTAGAAAAGGAATTGTTTGTTTTTTCGAGATCAGGTAGATTCTAATGAAGCTGAAGTAGGCAACTAGTCCATTTTCTTTGTCCTCTACTGAAAACAATTAAAAAGAGCTGTTAAAAACATTTACAAATATTTTAATTTTTTATCTATAAATCTATATAAAAGAACCATATTAAATTTTCTTTTTTATTTTATTTATACCTCCCCTTATACATGCCCCTACTTGACGTCGTTTTGTGTGATTCAATAAATTATTTTAAGGATTTTTATAATTTACATGCAAAAATTACGACATACATACACAAAAGAGGGGGCACGTTTAAGTATAGTCTCGTGATGTTGTTGGGTTGTTGATGGCCATGAATATGACGTATGCTTAAGCATTTGAAACCTTGCCAAATTTAAATGACTTGAATTTCTATATATATATATATATAAATATTTTATTGTATATGTAATAAAAAAATAGAAAAAATTTAATTAAAAACTTTCCTTTTTGTTTGTTCTAGGTACCCGGTGGCATGTTGATTACGGGTGGTATGTTAGCATTTTATCGCACCGTACCAGCTGTTGTTTTATGGCAATTTATCAATCAGTCTTTTAATGCTGTTGTCAATTATACAAATCGTAATGCCAATTCACCTACATCTGTAACCCAATTGGGTGTAGCCTATGTCTCGGCTACTACATCGGCTTTAATTGCCGCTATAGGCTGTAAAAACTATTGGGGTAAAAGGGCTTCTCCCATATTTCAGGTAATTGAGCTTTATTGTAAAATTTAACACTATTTTAATGTTTAATAATAGCATACATATATATTGTAGAGATTTGTTCCTTTTGCTGCTGTGGCTGCTGCAAATTGTGTTAATATACCGTTAATGCGTCAAAATGAAATCATTAATGGCATTGACGTTAAAGATGAAAATGGTAATGGTGTGGGCAAAAGCCGTGTAGCTGCCGTTAAAGGCATTAGTCAAGTTGTATTGTCACGTATTATTATGGCTGCTCCGGGCATGTTAGTTTTGCCTTTTATTATGCAACGTGTTGAAAAACTGGCCATGTATCGCAAAGTCAAATGGTTAAATGCGCCATTCCAAACAGCTTTAGTTGGATGCTTGTAAGTACCATACTTTTTCATTCCATAAAGTTTTTATTGTTTTAATTTTATCCACAAAAATCAATAAGTTTATCAGAAAATCATTTTTAAAACATACATAACATTTGTTATCCTATTCAATTATGCTCTGATAGATAGGATAACGAGATATATAATCCATTATTAACATTTGTGAAACATTTATAATAAGTTTTTATCCTTATCTATTAATATGGCAAATACCTCCCTTTGACTTGTCTTATCTTGTTTCTTAAAATCTGTGATTTTTCCTAATCCCCTATTTAATTTAGATTTTGCCCATAGCATCCGTTATTTTACTTATCCTCCTCTCTAACTTAGTTCTCTCGCGTGCAGTAACGCTGTTCATAGTTGGAGAGCTGCCCTTTTAACAATAGACTCCTACTTTTTCAAAAGCTCTGCAAAAACTTCTGAATTTTTGCGTTTAAAAGCTATTGATTGGATTATTAACGGATATTGTGAATACTTACCTATTACTTGACTCTAAAAGTAGATTTTCCTCCAGCACGTTACTTATCGCTTATAGTCGACAGTTTTTATATGATTTTTAAATTTCTTCAGCAAGTATTCCTGACAGTCTTCTTTTTCATAATCCTTAATCCTTCAGTAATTTCTTCGGTTTAAAAACAACTGATTAATAAATGAATAACTTAACACACTAACTGTTGTCTGCTCCATAACATTACTTTTATTTTTTACGATTCCCTTCTTTTTTAACATTAAAAAACTTCATCCACTAAACAAATCATGCACATTCTTCCGTAAATTCATATCCATAAATTGCTCCGTTATATTAAATATTACAAAATTAATTCCGTTTTTAGCTTACTCTTTATGGTTCCAACGGCGTGTGCATTGTTCCCTCAAACCTGGTAAGTCCCATAATATTTGCCACCAGACCAGCGTAGGTTTTTAAAATATAACAATTCATTACAGTTCATTGAGCACTTCAACTGTGGAGCGTTTCGAACCTGAATTGTTTGAGGAAATGAAAAGGATAACCCATAATCATGTACCACCCAAAGTGTATTTTAACAAGGGCCTTTAAATGTTAAAAAACGATAACTTCGTATGAAGTTAACCAGACAATATTACGCGTAGTTACTGTGTGTGTTTGATAAAAAATGTTAATCCTGCAAAAGGATTTACTGTAAAGCATTTACTTTCAATATATTCGTTCCAGTTGTTAAGTGTAGAGTTTTAGTTTTTGTATGATGTTTGCTTATATCATTTACCTGTTTTTTTTAATCGTATGTATATCGTATAACAAAATTGAAAAATTTTACACAATGAATTTGGCTTTTCTTTTTAATGAAACACAAAAAACATACTAAAAAGTATTTAATGTTTTTTCTTTCATCTTTTCTTGCTTCCATAAATAAATAAAGTTCTTCTGAAAATCAATATATTTTCTAAAGTCTTGTATTTGATGACACACCTTTTGTATTGGGTTGGTTTTCTTTTTGTTTTTGGTAAGCCTGCAACGAATAGTAGGAATTATTTCAGTTGTTGGTTGGTTTTTGTAAGATTTCTTTTCTGTTTATTATTATTTTTAAAAATATTTTATTTATTATACCTTTTACAAGTTTTACAAATGTGCAAAAATGTTTATCTTTTTCTTTTTTAATTTTTTTCTTATAATTTTCTTGTTCTGTTTCTTAAATTGTTTGTTCTGCTTTTGGCCTAAATTTTATAGTATTTTTATTATTACTTTTCATTTAATTTTAATTTTATAAATCATTAACATCAACTATTTTGTTTTTTCAATTATATTTTGTAAAAAACACGTTTTTAAACAATTTTAAAAGTTTTTAATACCATTTAGTAAATTTTATAAATACTTTTTGAAAAAAGGAAAATCTCCAATTTAGTCGTGTTCGTTTAAATAAACATTAAAAAATGTTTTTTTTTTTCAATATTTTTTAATCTTAAAACATATTACATTTAAACAACTACAACCATATGATGAAAAGCAAAACTTTTCGCCTAGACCATAAACTTTTATTATTATTATTAATTTTTGTATTTATTCTTTTTTGCAATTAGTTTTAAAATTTTAAAGGTGGTATTAAAAAAAAGACTTCATGCTTTTATATTTGAAATGAAAATGCTTATTTAAAGTAAACGGGTGGCTTATTTGGGTTGATTTTTTCTTATTATTTGTTTGTTTTTTGTTTTTAATACATTTATTTTACACAGCCTTTTTTAATAATTTCCAAACGCCCTGATTTATAGTTCTTTGTACAGATTCCAAAATAATTTCATTTATTTCTCATGCCTTTTTCAATAACTTACATCAATTGTTTAATTTTTATTATTCATTTAAGGATTTGTAATTAATTTCCGTATTTTTATTTATTTATTTATTTATTTTTTTTTTTTTTTTTGGCATTCCAAATCGATAGTAAATTTTATAAAAATCAATTTTTAGTTTTTGTTATAACATTACTGCGTTCCATGCTACAGCACCTCCACTTCTATAAGATTAGTTTTAGAATATTCCACATGTTTAATGCAAGTACGTTGTTGTATAAGAAACTTCCCCTGACCTATTAGAAATTTCCTTTACAATATTAATTTTATACCAAACTAAGAATTGGTTATAGTCTGCCAAAATTGCTATCAATCCACTGTTCCCATCTTTATAGATAATTTATGTCCCTATCTTTATCGATAATTAAGACGTGTTTGCTTGTCGCAGGTTCTCTTTGAGTATCACATAATCTGTACGAAACGGAGATGCCTAAGTTCCGCCCACATTCACCTACCCAAATCTAAATAGATCAGGACCTGTTTCGTCGCAAAAAAGTCCATTGGGGGCTAATATAAAGCGAAAAATTTATACAATTGTGTTGGCAGATAGAACTCTGTGCCAGTTACCTCGACACTTCCCAATCAAGTTCTCTCAGTTTCTGTCGGCTCATTAAAGATATGAGTGGTCTTATGGAACACAATACCCTTTCAGTTGGCCATTTTAATTGAATTGTTGAGTTCAGTCTTAAAGGAAGGTAGAAGTCAGAATAAATTGTTGGATTAGGTTGTAGAAGCCCATAATGAACAATTTTCTTCTAATCCTGCCAGACACATTTACATTTGTTGGTGACAATTCTAACTTTTCCAGCCTCTGTAAAAGTTCATCTAGATTCGTCCATGCTCTTTTCATGTATTGATTTTTTCATCGCCCGTCATCATTCGCTTTAGGAATGGTCCAATTTCGCTGCGTTTTAGCAGGGAAGCTTAAATGATCCCTTAAAATTTATCACTCTTGTTGTCCGCTGGCAACGTCCACACTGCTTATGCTCTCAATTTTTTTCATAATTTAATTCAGTTTTTAGTGATTGATCGATTCGCTTCTACAGCGTCATTTCTTTAAACTTTGCAAATTTTATTAGCATTATTATTATTTAAATTCAAGACAGTTTTGAGTTCTAAATAGAAAAAACATCCTTTAAGTGAAGGATATAAAGCTTTCAATTAGAAGTTTTAAAATATTTAAATTACTGCAGGATTATACACATAAGTGGAGGAGTTAAACATCATTTGGAGGATTTAAACTTCATACTTCTTGTTGCAAAATAGATATCTGCTTTCATATTAAGGAGTTGTTTTTATTTCTGCTTACAATTCAAATTTTTGTTGTTGATAGGGGTGTATGTAATGCATTTATAAACATTTTATTTTGTTTTTCGTCATTGTTCTAAGTATGGAAAGAATTCAAACAATTTGCTGTATTTTTTATATTAAAAAAAATTGTTTTCGTTACTTTGTTCAGGTTTCCTGTGGAAGAGTTGAAAATCGTTATATTTTCTTTGAAAATACTATTTTTTTTTGTTTATTTCTTTTCCATGTTTTTCTTTTCTTAATAAATTCTTTGTGTTCTGGTAAAGGATTTATTATTTTTATATTGTATATATATTATATAATTTCATAAATATATATGCTTGTTTGTTTGTATATTATCAATTTCTTTCATTTTTTTTATGTTTTATGGACTATTAGAATATAATTTTTTTTATCAATTTTCTTTTAAATATATTCAATTAGTTTTATAATATGATAATAATAATAATAATAATAATAATAATAATAATATAATAATAATAATAAATGACTTAAATAAGGTGTGTGTTTGTTGGTTGGTTGTTTGGCTATGTACGTTGTACATGCTATAATAAAAATTATTAATGAATTGGATTTTTTTTTTGTTTTCATTTCAAATTATTTCAATTAATGTTTTCTTAACAAACATTATTTAAAAGTGTTTCTTTAGTTTTAATTCTTTTTTGTTTTTGTTTAATATTTTGTATATAATAATAATGTGGTTAGAACTCTACTGTTTTGTTTAGACTTAAAATTAATTTCATTTTAGTTTTCTTTTTGTTTTCTTTTTTTTATAACAATTCAACACATATTTTAAAATTCTATGTAAGATTTCATCTTAATTTGTGTGTATATGTGTGTGTTTCTGTTTCTCTGAATAAATGTTGCAACTTAATAACTAAAAATACAATTTTTATTTAATTTTCTTTTAATTCTTCTTTTAATTCTTCTTTTTTGTGTTTTAGTTTTTTTTTTGTTTTTCATTTACCAATTCTTTAATTATATAATTTTCAGTGTAATAATGTTGTTGTTATTGTTACACTATAAAAAATAGGACAATTTTTGTTGTTGCATATTAGCAGGAAGTAGGGAGAAGACTAAAAATTTGTGCTTTATGGTTTTTACGAGGACAAAATGAAAGTAAAAACAAAATTTAAAAACAAAAGAAAAAATTATTGTATTTGCCTTAAAACAACAAGTAGGAAAAGGTTTTGTACATCCATTGTCAATTTGTTTGTTGTTGCTTGTGGCACAACCACCATCGTTACCACGTTTCAAGATAGTTACTCTTCGTTTGGTTTCTTAGTGACTTCAACTACTGAAACAGCTTCGACTGTGGTAGTAGTTGAGGTAGATGAAGAGTTTGTTGAGGCAGGCGACATATTGTCGGCATTTAAGGTTTGCGGTGGCTCATTTAGATTCGGTGGCAGTACAAAACTTTTTCCTACAAGTTGATCTCATTTTAGTCCAGTATCCGATGACGGTGTCCATCGATCGAATTCAATACCCGAATCGGGTGATATACCAGTAGCTGCTTTGGCCAATTGCACTATATAGCTACCCGATTGTATGCATTTACAATCGGTGGCTATGCAATTGCAAGAGAATTTTGATGATGCACAGGGACCCATGGAAATATCGGAACTAGATACAGATGTCACACCACCGCCTACTCCGCCACTACCACCGCTACTACTTTGATCCATGGCCTCGTTGGTATTTAGACGCAACTGGCGTTCGAATGAATGTAATTGTTGCATGAAATGAAAATTGGGCGATACATCAGGTTTGCGATCGCGCACTAGTGTAAATGCGTCATTGAGATTTAAAGCTCGGGTATGCATTAAGTAGGCCAATGTCACTGTTACGGAACGTGAGACACCAGCTAGGCAGTGAACCAGCACGGCCGAATTTTTAGAACGAGCTTCCTCTGGAAAACCGATATAAATTCAATTCAAATTAATCAAATCTTTTTAATATTTTATAAAAAAAAAAAAAAAACAATTCGTTCATAACCACACTACTTACCAATGAATTGTATAGCAGCTGGAAAATGCATGGCTAAATCTTGTGAATAATGATCGGTTATGGGTATTTGTAAATATTGTATGCCACCAGAAGCTTCGAAGACGTTTGGAAGATCTTTAGTTACATTTAAAACATACTAAAATTACGAAAAAAAAACAAACCAAGCCGTGTTTAATTAATTAATGTTCATAATGCCGTCTAAATTAATTGTATAGTACCGTACCTTTATATTATATTTTTGTAATGCTCGGGCATCACAACTGTGCATAGCATTGCCTAAAAATAGGCCAGGGATTATTTCTACGGGGGCCTCATTAAAATTGTGATGTGAAGTACCTTCACAATCGGATGATTCAGCTGAACTACTACAAGCTGAATCGGAATGTGGTGTTGAAATACGCAGAGATCTAAGGAAAAATTAAAAAAAATCGTTTTAATTAAATGTCATTTTATAATTTACAAAAGAGACACATCCTACCTCAAGCCCATTAATTGATCAGCCTGGGTACTACGACTAGATTCCATTTCTTTATTTTGTAAACTGCCATCTTCACACCATTCCGGAAACGTTTGACGAAAACTACAAAAACCATCTGAAAAGAAAAAAAAAAAACAATTAAAATAAATAAACAATTTATTTATTTCAGTTTTTTCATTTTTTTTAAGAAAAATTACTTTTCTAATGATTGTGTTTTTAAAATATGTGGGAAACGGTCTGTTTTTAAAAGTTTATAACAACAACCGCGCGGTGTGCCTAAGAAATCAAATAGAAAAAAGTTGTATAGCAACCGAAAATGTTGTAAACTAAAATGGCTGTATTTAAAATTCATAATAATGTCCTAAATAAGCGGTTTTCGCAATAAAAATTAACTTTGGGTGATGGTCGTCATCAATTTAAAAATATTTGAAATACGCTATGAAACATAAAAATTTGGACCGAATTCTGGCCAATTTGGAACAATGGGTGACTATCATTGAGCTCAGTTTTTGAGTTGCTCGTAGTGCCTTGTCCTATAAGTATCCTGCAACAGCAATTCCGTATCTCAGTCAGAAACACTTTAGACATCGAGTGGTAAAGATTCATAGACGATTTGATTTAAGATAGGCAACAGGCAATGGTAATACAGACTTAATGCGCGTGTTTAGATAATAGCAGCGAATAGAGAGTATGTAGTGGTGGATTAGTTTCTATATCATGACATGTTGAAATTAAGGAAATACGTAAATGATATGGATTTCCTATTAATTTTTCTTGGTTAGTGGTGTCTCTTATATGTTTTGGATGTTGATCCACTCCTTCGAAACTGCCGCCCCTATCTACTTAATATACAATGTTTCCAAAAGGTGCTAACGTCCACATAAGCCATTAAAAATAGAATTTCTTTCTAACCAAATTTGTTTGTTGGCTTATTGTGAAATGTTTCATATTTAGCGGATGCGAATGTGTTGCTGTTGTTGCTACAATAGTCTTTTTTGCTTTCTTTTCAATTGTAAATATGTTGTTATTGTTGTTGGTGTTATTGCTACTATATTATATACTACTGCTGACATCATGTTCATATTCATTGAAATCTAAAAAAAAAAACAAAATTGAATGAAGCCCTTACTCTCTCACCCTGCGCGTATAGCAAATGTGATTTGTAATAGAAAATATAGTTGTTGTTGTTATTGTTAGTGTTGTTGTAATAAACAAATAAACCAACAAACGTAGCAACAATTTAAAATAATGCATTTATTTTTGCTGTTTTTGTATTTGAAATATGATAAGTTTGTTGATGTTACTGATGATGATGATGATGATGATGATGTTGATCTGTTTTTTTATTTTCCTATTGGAAGATTCACAACACATTCGCTCATATGATGTGAACCAGGCAGACAACCGGTACAGAAAACCAAGTCAAATCAACAAACACACACAATATGGAATACTTTCGTTTGTCTACATATGTACATACATATGTATGTAGAAATAAGCTTCAAACAGTAACAAAAACAATATAATACGTGATGCCTTTTTGAAAAAATAAATAAATACTGGGTTTTTGTGTTTAACTAACAAAGCGTAGGAATATATCCCCTCAATGCTCGTATGTCGTCTTGCCGTTACTTTCCATGCCGTAAGCTGCTGTTGTTGTTGTTTTATATAAGACTTATTACATTACGTTCGTTCCGTTTCAGGCCATTCCACCACATATATCCCATGCCTGCCATACATATCATGCCATCCATTCATTTACTCATTCATTCATAAGCTAAATTTTATTTTTATTTGAACGATTTGAATTTTCACAACTGCAACGGCAACGTCGGCTACAGCGGCATCGGCTGTTTGCGGCTTCAGCAGGCTGATTATTCAAAATATTTATGATACAGAAATTCCATATCTTACTATAATACATGCCATACAGTATTGAATTCAATACAAGAAAAAAAAACATTCACAAACCTGTTCCAATGATCAATTTTAAATAAAAGGAAAAAAAAAATTGAAAAAAAATCATAATCATAAACGACATTCGATTAAATTATTCATGTTTTTAAAATGAAAATGAAAAAAGAACAAAAAAAACAACTGATTTAAATTTGTTTTGATATTTTTAATTAAAATTGTTAAATAACTGAGAGGCAGTTTTGATAAATTTGTATATCGATTACAAGTCAGTCAATCGCTACTTGATGGATATGGTAACGATTTAACGCACAAGTTTTAATGGTCAAAATCCTCTAAACAAAAACAATAAAGTTCTCCTTAGGACGCAGAAAAATAACTAGTAAGTTACATTAGCAACTGGAAATCCTACTTTTAGAAGATAAGACTTCGACTAGTAAGCGCTAGGAGACTCAAACTATTACAGATGCTAACTGCACCTTGAACCTGCTGCGAAAAGACAGCCCCAAAGTTATGACTTCTAAGAGTATTTTAGAATTATCGAACGTTGTTATAAGACTATCTACAAAGCAACAGGCATTTGTCAGTTGACTCTTGCTAAAATTCGAACTGCCTTATTAATTTTGTATTCGTTAGGAATATATAGATTGAAGGTGAAAGAGACTGTAGTAGCCATAGATTGGGGGTTTCAATAATACATCGTTATGAGAAAGCTTTCTTTATTTTCGTCATCACAAAATCTACATGTTGGACTTGAAACGATCCCTATTCTTTCTAAAGCTCTGGTGCATAATTCAAATATTTTTGTATATGCATATGGAGTAGTTTTTCATTTCATTCCTTTAGAAGCCTTTTGATATTGTATTTATTTTTATGAATGAAGAAGAAGGTTTATATGTTCATACATGAAATATTAATTTAATTACTTCAAACCTTAATAACGATCACTTACTGGTTATTTTTTCATTCTGTTCTTTTTTCTGCTTCTTGCTCATGTAACAATAATAATTTTGTGGAGCGGAGAGGGTGAGGTTAGTAACAAAATGCTTTAAAGTTTTCCCATTTTCCATGAATGGATATTTTTTTATACGCTGCTATTAATTTCAGGCATATCTGAAGCAAGAAATCTTGCTGCAGCAGTAGCGCTAAACTTAGTAAACACAACAACAACACTGAACTCATAAAAATAATCACAATAATAATCATAATAATAATAATAACAATGAAGAAAAAGGAAATTGTTGTATAAGTTAATTACACTTAAAAAAGTTTTTTTTTAATATTTTCCTTCTTCTTTCTTTATACGAAAAAGAAAAAAAGAAAATTTCAGAAGACAAACAGCAAAATTGTTGAATGAAATTTTTCGTTATACTTGAGTTACTTTGTACTGTTTTCTGTTTTTGTTGTTGTTGTTTTCGATTTTTTTCTACTATAAATTTAATATTTATTCAGTATGTTTGATGATAATGATTTTGTCGTTGTTGATGTTGATGTTGATGATGATGATGATGACGATGATTATGGAGGAAAAGGCGGAAATAATGAACTCAGTAAACAGTCAACCAGCAAGAAAACAACCAACAAAAATAAAGAAATCCATAGAGGAAATAAAAAGAAAAAAGCAAAAACAAGAAAAAAATATCAACAACAACAACCAAATAAGCATTATGGCATTATTGCATGAGTTGTTTTTTAACCGCCTTTTTAAAATTCATTCATAAAAATTGGTTGATTTTAATAAAACACATGCATACGCGTTTATATACGTTAAGGCGTTTTGTTGTTGCTGTTTTGGTTGTTGTGTTGCTTGTTTAAAAATAATTTTTATTATTTCACAGTTACCAAAGCAGAATAATAAAGAAAACAATAAACAACTGCAGCAACAACAACACAAATAATACTCTGTAATTAGTTTAACTTGTTGAATATCAACAAATAATAATACAGGGCGCTATAAAATACAAATAACGGACGGGTTATCCATTTAATGGTTTCAGAATCAAAGGTCAGCCAAGACTGTTTGCCATTGTTAAACGCCTTTCATCTGTTTCATATACATAAGTACTTACTGAATAGTTGTTGCCATTTGCAAATATGGATCGTTTAACAACCGAAGTCCGTGTAAGAATGAATAAAACTCAGACTATAGAAGTAGTGTTTCAAACTTAGCTATTTTTTAAGTATATTGCTGGATGATTATAGTCATCATAATCGACCTACTAAATTTTTCAAAAATCTGTAGTTCGGAAATTCGACATTAAACACTCATGGATAAGATTAACACCCACAAAATGAGTGGTGTGAGAAGCTACGTTATAATCCTGATTAAAAGTTCCATCTTCACTTTTGAAACCGAAAAATGGTTAACTTTTTACTAAGGAAAACCTTTACTGGGGGAGAAATAGGGTGACATATTTACATTTTTTTTTCTTTATAACCTTTGCTGAAGCATAGCTTGACTTTCTACTTATCGGAAGATGGCAACTTTTTATTTAACAATTGGATTTTCTGTGTTAAAAATCATTATTAATTACCAACCCGCATAATGTTTTAACGTATTGATGATGATTTCGGGTTTAAGAAATTGTAAAAACCTCGTTTTTTTTTCTCTGTCTCTCTTTTACTGTTTGCTTATAATGTGCGGGAGTTTTTCGTAGTGTTTAATTATTATAAATTTTTATTTTTTCTTCATACATACATACATGTTTAAATGAATATATTTTGTTTGTTGTATTTTGGTCAACTTTAATGTCTTCGATGCTTATAAAGCTGATAACAATGAAATGTATGTGTTGGCCATTTCATTGATGAGTTCAGAAAACGACCTTCATATGTATGTAGATATGTGTTTATATTTAAATATAATATAAAAAATGGAAACTAAAGACGTTTTTTTATTGTTTTTTGTTAGTTTCTCTTAAACCGGATTTGGCGCAAAAGCTGTAAAAAAATACAAAAATCTCAAAAGCTTTCTTTTATTGTCTGTTATTTTTTTTATTTTTTTGTATACAATATTCAATCAAAATTTAATGGCTTTATAACGTCATAATTTATAAATATTTAAATTAATTTTTTCTAATTTTATTTTCAATGAAAGCAAAAAAGAATTTCACAAAACTTCAGACAACATAAATATTTACAATGAGTTGTGGCATAGGAGAAGTTATAGTACGTACATATGTACATACATAGGTAGTAAACCATCAGGTATACAATATAATATCTATGGACAAAACAACAATTACTTCTTTATTCCGGTAATAATGGTAGATTTCAATAGAATGTAATATATCTGATAATATTTGAAAGCTGACATTTCAGACTTTACCTGGTTAGAAAGTGTTATTCTATCAAAATAAGTGAATTAGTTGAAACATTACCACAATAGTTTGGTTTTGTATTGTCTTAACCATGCTCTGGAACTATAAAACATCTAAAACCCAGATATTTTTTGGTAACATCGGCAACAAGTTTTTATAAAAAATCAACTAAAATGTTTCAAACATAGTGAAATTGTTTGTTTAATAAATAACTAAAAATAAAAAAAATTCTAGACATATGTATTTATCGATTTCCGATAAGTTTACAAACTAACAACAGCTAAAATTACTAATAACTATTGTGCACAGCATGACCTTACAGAAATTAAGCTGTTAGTAATTAATTTACGGTAACACCTCATTTACAAACTTTAGATTGGCAAATCATTAAAGCACAATGAAATAGGCGGTTAGAGAAAGGAGAAAAAAAAAACACGAAATGAGTCATAAATTTTATTGTTTCATCTTTTTTTAACGGTATATACAACAACTAAATATAGGAATGTGCATATTTATACCGTTATAGTAAAAGATGATACGAATTGTTTACATTGTGTGTTGCGTTTTGTTTATTGCTCTTTTTGTTTTTATTGTTGTTATGATTATTTTCATATTGTATGTATGTACTCATACTCAGTTTTATTCAATGAAAAATCAAAAGTGTTGCATTGACGACGAACACTCAAAAAAGCACACACACACACACACTCATAAACAAAATGAATATATAAAACGGAACAGAATCTTCAATGAAATTTTATGAAATAACCAACAATAATCAAAATAAATATTTATAAACACACACATTCATAGTTATGTGTTTATACAGAACTATATAGAGAAGGCTGGACAGACATACTACATCATATAATACATAAATAAGTATAGAAATAATAGAAACACAAAATGTTAACTGCTACGTATGCATGTTCATATGGCTGCATGTGTGTGTGTAAGTGCCTATATGATTGTGCGTTAAACTAATGGGGATGTTAGAACAAGACCAACAAGCCATCATAAATAAACTTACATACATACGCACACTAACATTTGCTTTCCTGTGTGTGAAAGTGATTCATTAAACAGGAGCAAAAACAAAGAAAGCAGCTTTGGGTGATTATACAACGACAAAAAAATTCTCAATGAATTTTTTTTCTTGTTGTTATGCCTTAACACTCTTACCTCGCACTTATAGTTATGCTTTTTGGCCACTTTTTTGTTTGTTGTTTTTACTGTGTGGCCACACACAAACGTACTATTTTAAATATCCTGTAAAGTGCAGCTTTTAGGTTATGTTCGATTCGCAATTCATAAAAAAAACTGTGCCAAAAATAAACGATATTAAACAAATTTCTTTTAAAACAATTTATTGTTGCAATAGTATTGTAAATTTTAAATGTTTACCACACTAGTAGACTGTGTTCGAAACAGAAAAATTTCAATTTCAAAATATAAAATTCCCAATTTTTTAATAAAATAGAAAATATGTCGCAATAAAATATTTTATTTGGCAACTTTATTGAACAATTTTCCAAGTTACAATGTCTAATTTGCATCAAATGCAGCCGTATAAGCCCATTTTGAACAAGTCCAATTAATAAGAAGATTAAACTTCGGCTTAAATATACCAAAAAAAAAATATATATATATATATTTAAATGTATACAGTCTTATTACAATTACAACACTGTCGACGCAGTTCCACAATGACTAAAGCAAAAATGAATATCGTTTCCAATACGAAAACCACAACAAGGCTAATTATTACATATTGTCCTCAAGTAAAACAGAATTCCAATTAATTGTTAATTGATTGATAGACTTCTGAGGATAATATTAATATGATATATGAAATTAATAGGTTCTGAAATGAATCACTTGGAATGACTCACCTTTAATAAAAGATAAAGGCTATAAATTTACTAACGGCATACGTAGAACCAAATAAAGATTGAAAATTGTTTTAAACAAATAAATAATGACTCATAAACAAAACATGTGCATAAATTTGTATGAAAATTTAATATGTTTTTATGTTTATACCATCTCGGAATTGCTTATTATGAATCAATAAGCGTTTACATCTTTGTATACAATAATAAAGTTTTATGGTGAAATATTTATCATGTTTTTCTATTTCAAATGGCTATAATGTCTAGCTGTAATAACAGATATTTATTTGCACTATCCATGCCTCCATCTAGTAAATTAATTCCTGTGTTGCTTTCTTTTTTTCACTTTTTTCTACTCATTAAGAAGAACACGTTCATAAAAATAAAAATTATTGCACATGGGCAAGACGATGATGGCACCGTCATATATCTGATCTAGACAAAAACACAAAAAATTGTCTGCGTTGTAAATTTCCAAAAAGTAAATCAAACACATAAAATTCAACCGTAACATCAGAAAATCTAAAAATTATTTTATTTCAAAATTTCTTTCCATTTTTTAATTTTTAAATATGGGGGGAAATAATAAAAAGAGTACAGTGTGTTGGTTTAAATTATGAAATATAAACAAACGGATTTATTTGTTTTTACTTTCGGCTGTTTTACACATATTTGAACATGTGTTTTCCTAGACTTCAATTTGTAGGATTGCGTTATCCGCAGCAACATATTGTTTTTCAATTTTCTTCCTGCTTTAAACACACAAAAAATAAATAATAATAATCGGAATGTATACAAAAACTCGAATTCCTGCAATTCAAACAAAAATTCGTAAAAAAAATCTTAAATAAGATAAAAATTGTATTTATTTAATAGCATAGGGATTGGGTTAGTAAAGTTCTAAAGTCTGTTTCCGCTGGCAGTTATCAGCAAGAAAGTGTGTAATTCCTTTGGATAATTCACAACTCAACTGGTGAGTGAAACTGGGAACATATCATTTCACAGATGAAACTTGAGTCAACTGACTAGTTCCAAAACATAGATAGTAAAAAATCGATAATTTAAGGACTATAAAGAAGGTTGTATAGAAGATAAGAAACTTGTGAAATTAGTTACAATCACAGATTTTTCTTTTACGTCTTATAGTGGTTGATTGTGCAAGAGTGTGAATTAAATAAGACTTAAATTTTAAATTGTATTTAATTTGCATTTGAATAAGAAATTCTGTATTTTACATGCCATAGTTCTTCGAATCAAAAATGTTAGATTTCTTTGCAAATTTTAAGCATTTATTATAAAACACAGGTGCAACATAAACTATTTCCCTGTCCTGAAGTAACATAGTCAATAGAGAGCATTCTGTGTATGCGCAATATCTGTGCTATAAAGAAAACAAGACATTTTCTAAATAGTTTCTATATGGTTTGACAACTTGTAACCAAACATTTTCATGTCTGATTGCATTTTTCAGAAAGTTTTTTCTAAGAAATTCTTGCTTGGAACGAATCGAATGTGTTCGGCACAGGTACTCTGTAATATCTTTTCATTGATAACTTTTGGTTACAATTTTGTAACTCTTAATAATTCTGTTTACATTTTCATTATTTCTCTGTTTCATATGCGATACGTCATAATATTTTTAACTCTCTTTCATATCCTGTACTCTCCTATTGTTTACATATTTTCTTGCTTTGGTTGCAAATATTTTTATACACAGTATGTATAATAATACTCTATTTAATTTTTTTTTGCTGTCTTATCCTGTGTGTACTCTCCTGTTGTTTAAATTTTTTGTTTGTTTGAAATTGTTGTTGTTAGGACACTAATACAACACGATTTTTGTTCCTTTTCTCTCTTATCCTGTGCTCTCGCGTTGATTACATGTGTTTTCCATCGTGCTTTATGCTTTATTTGTAATTACCTATGAGTAGAAATTTACCGTTAGTTTTATGCCACCGTATGTAGAATGTGTAATAAATTCGTGGTGTGGTGTGGTGTGACCCTTTAAAAAATTTATTTTAAATACTATTTACTTGTGTGTGTAGTATATTATTTATTAAATATTATGAATTGCAATAAATATTGCGGGGGCTTAATAGGTTTTCGTATAAAAAAAACAATTCATGGTTTATTTAAGGCGGACTAATTTGCATAAAAGAAACGAAGAAAAAAGTTTTTGTTCATTATAAAATGTGTGTGTGTATAAATGCTTAAACTGTCACTCATGGAACGTGCTAGGAATGTTAAAAATTTTATTAAAAATATACAAAAAAAAAGTAGAAAATAAATAAAACCAAACAGCGATTATTATTATTATTTATTATTATTATTTTTCTAACTTTTGTGACAAAAGGGCTTGTGAAAGGAGAAATTTCTTAGAATTGTTATTATTTTTTCCATTTGAGTTTGTATACAGGAAGCTTAGAAAAAAAAAACAAGAAGAGGGACAAGATTACTAATAATAATACGAATTATTTACTAAACAAATTAACAAAACAAAAGAAAAAAAAGATTCATATTTCTTGTAATTTCATAACTCAGCAAGCCAATTATGTAAAACTATGTTTGTTATTCTGTTTGTCTATCTGTCTGTCTGTCTGTCCACCATCATAAGAATAAAGTGGAATTCCTTTAACGTTTACTTGTAAAGAAAGAAATAAAGAAAAAATACACCCACTATTGTTGTAATAATATTAAACACCACAACGATAGTAATGAAGAAGAAAAAAAAATGATAAAAAACCAAAAAAAAAATTGTTCATATTGTAATTCTTCACAGTCACTTAATTTATTCTATACGTCCGCTTTTCAACTAAAGCTTAAAGTAATATTGTCCGCCCCGGTCTTTCCGCGTGATTCTTGGTATATCTACAAACTATATCCCCCCCACAATACAATCAAATCACTTCTTATTGTTTGTATGTATGTTGAGTTGGTCGATCTTCTCTATTCGCCGGACCATTTGTATACAAAACGACCGGAAATCGCCAACAACACCGTTTATTGTTGCAATTTTTATTTTTCATTTCTTTTAATTTTTTTTTTCGTTGCTGCTTCTTTTTTCTTTGTTGTATTTGTTTGTGTGTACATATGTATGTATGTGATGTATCTCAGATGTTCAGATGTGCGTGAACATGCATGCCTGTTTTTGATTTTAAAGTTTTCTTAGTTTTTTACGATCGTACACTACATTTAATTTATTTACTTTTAAAGTGTTAAAATTTCAATATTATTTATTCAGGCATTTATTTTTCTGTAGAGAGCTTGTGTGTGGGTTGGGTTCAACTAGTCTATTATTGAATAGAATCAAATGTAAAAAAAATATTAAAAAATGACAATAAATACCCTATAGAAGTGGAGTCATATTTAAAAGCATTATAAATTAGACTCCAAAGTTTCCTTGCGTTATTTATGTATACGGTATGTTCTTCAGTCAGCTTTTGATTTTCATGGCAATTGTTTGGCTAGTCTGTCTCCTCCATGTATTAGCAGGTTCTTCTCTTTTTGACAGTTATCTTGAGTATTCCAATAATAATTTTAATACGGTCGAGCGTATGTCCAATTGAATTCCATCTATGTCTTCTAATGAGTAATTCTAACAGAAATTTTCTGATTTCAATTCAGCTACCTAGTTAACCTAGACTTCAAACACATTTTTAACATTGGCGGTTTAACATAGACCAAGTTCAGGTTGTACTTTTGAAATTCTGTCCTATTTGACGTCATTTGCGTGGACAAATTTCTGCCTATAAAGGAGTTTGTTGCGAAACAATCTAGAGCACCTCATTGCTTACAAACTCTGGCCAAAATGTAGTCACATTTCGAACGACCTTGGAGAGCTTTGGGTCCCAAAAAAACACAACATTATCCTAGACCATTAATCTAGTTAACCAGTAATTATTATCTGTGTTCAAATTATGTTCTCTTACAAAGGACAATAGAGTTTTGATTTTATTGATAGAAGAGGCTAGAGAGTGGTGAGTCCATCAAAGTTAAACGCTTTTTAAAATAGTTTTTAGTGAAACACGTCAATTCACTGTAAACTTTCGTTATATAAAATTCTACATGATGAACAAATCAATTTTTTTTATTTTTACTGTTTGTTTGTTTATGTATTTATTTTGATTATTTATATTGATTGAAAATGGTGTTGGCGTTGCCATATTTGGCTGTCAAATAAAAAGTGGTTAATTAAAAAGAAAAAAATTAAATACACAACCAAACAAAAATATTTTTCTATGCTGCCCTGTTCAAGAATTTGTTTTTATTTGAAATTTGACATTTTCAAGTTAACGATTTTCTTACATGCATAATTGGCCAGTACAACCTTTCAGTGAGGATTACGGCCTAGCTTCTCAGTTTGTTTGTTAATTTTTATATAGTCTTTAAATTTATTACAGTTTAAAGTCGACTCCGAACGACAGATTTTTTGGAAAACTTTTCATGGCAATTTTATTTATTCTTAGAGTTTTTGCCAGAAATCTACTGAGAGGAAGTCACCAAAGAAATATTTTTCATATTTCGTTTTTGATATCTGACCGGGGATACAAACCCTGACCTTTCGTCTAATAAGCCAACACACTACCTACTAGACTACGGCGACTACAACTACTAACGACTAAAGATTTTCTTAGAGCATCTAATACCGCCATTCCACAAAGATTCAAAGATTTTCGCTAGAGTTTAGTTAAAAGTTTCACTAACTGTTCGGGTTATTTACATAAGTACACCGAGAAACTAAACTTTACAGTCGACATTAGGGCTTTACATTTAAATCGTGACTCTTTTAGAACCATGCTCCAACTTCAAAATTCAAGTAATCGAACCGCCCAGAGAAAATAATGCGCCAGAGTGTGACTTTTTGCAGTTGTAGTAGACAACGCAGCCGTACTCTGTGCATTGCAGCAGACATTCTCATTTTATTAAAGAGTTTTTATTGCGTGCAGTCCACCAGAAGACACCGCCATAAAGAACATTAGAAGATAACCATGGAATAACTCCTTAAATGAAGGAGTTTTTTTTGATAGCATTTAAGATAGCCTTTGCTTCTTCTTCTAAGCGTTGCCATTGATTTTTTTCATTAAACATTTATCACAATCTATTGCTGCTCTTAGAAAGGGGCTGTTTTTAACAAATAAGTGTCAAAAGAGTACGTATGTGTATACGTCGTTAATAAAGGTATACGATACATATGTTTGTAGTTGTTCGTAGATTTTTAGTTTCGATTTGTTATTTTAAATTATAATGTGAGTAGTGAGTGGGTTTTTCTTTATAAATTATGTTTTGTAGTTGGTGTTTTTGGTTTTGTTGTTGCAATTGTTTAATTTTAATTTTCAGGTTAACCGCAGGCTATAAAAAATATTATTTTTACGGGGCTGCTAATTTGAATTTAACATTTATTATTTTGTACACAAAATGCAACAACAACAAGTAATTATTATTAAAAGGCAAATCAAGAAATTTAATTTTCCTTTTAGTAAGGCTTTCTGTTAATAGATTTGAAAACAAACAGAGAAAAATATAGAAAATAAAAAATACTATTTTGCTTTAACCAAAAACAGATGACATGAACTAAATACAATAATAACAACAACAAACACGACAGTAACAATTACAATCACTGGTAACACTGTAAAAAATATATAAAAGGCATTGAGAAAGAGGCCAGTAGCATAAGGAAAAGCATAAACTTAAGAAAATTCTGTTAAAATTCTTGCAAGAAAGAACAACAAAACAAAGCAAATGATACGATATGAACTAAAAATTCCTAAGCAACGCCATTGTCGTACGTTCGTTATTTTTAACTATAAAAGGGAAAAAGAGAAAAAAACGTACACACACACACGTACGTACACAAATACAACAAATAAAACCCAGTAACAGAAACACTGAAGCAAACAAACAAAAAAAAACTAACGAAACAACAACAATCTATAATAAAAATAAGAACAAGACTATAAAAAAAGGAAACAAAAAACGAATGAGGAGCAGCAGCAAAACATTTGAGATATTGTTGTGTTGCTGCATTGCTGCATGGTTGGGATGGTGGTGGTGGTGGAGCTGCAGGAATGTGAAATAAACCAAGTTTGAAGCAAAAGAATGTTTGATAATGAACGACCAACGAAGCCAACGAACGACCTGTTGATGCGTAAGAAACCAATACAAACGAAACAGAGGAGAGCACACAAAAATAACAGCAAGAATCATAAAATAAACAAACACAAACGCATGAGCACAGCTTTCAATAGCAATTCAATATAAACAACAATAGCCATCATATCCGCATAAGCAAACGCTGCTGCTGCAACAAACACATGCAATAAACGCACTTTTAAAACTGTTTTTATTTTTTCTCCCTGTTTTTTAAAATCAATGCACAAACACACAACAACAAACAAAATTGATATTGGTTGCCATTTATATAAACTAGTCATCATAACCCGGCAGACATCCATCCATCCGACCACAATGGTATGGATTGATGTGTTGATTTTTATTTAGGTTTTTAACTAAAAAAAAATTAATAAATAAAAAACTAAAGAAATATAAAAACTAAGCGGTTATTGACATTAAATATTACGATGTTATTCTTGTTCTTCTTACTTGGTACCCACTAGCATCAGCATTAACAGCAGCAACAGTATCAGCAGTAGGAAACTACACAGAGAAATTGATAAATTTCAGGGAGATGGAGGATGTTGTGAGAATTGTAAAAAGGTTTCCATTGTAAAAAAACGTAAAAAAAAACTTTAAAGCTGTGGTGGTGGTGGTGACCTGTTTGACTGGATACTGCTGCTACTGCTACCACCGTGGCAAGGCAAACAAGACAAGGCTGTTTAGTTTTATTGAAACACAAATAGATGGCCAATAATTATACACGTACAGTGGAAGACAAAAATATAGTAAGCCATTTATATACGTACAATATACAACAAACATAAATTCATTTCATTAAATTGTGTAGGATTATTTAAATTATCAGATTCCAATATTTTCTTAGCAATTGAGGCTATATTTCGTCTCATTATGTCGTAATGGCATGCAGCTTTACTAATTCATCCAGATAACGTTCAACTCACTCAATTATTAAAATGCCGTAGATATGTTGATTGGCTGCTAGTTTTTTTTTCGAAAAACAGCGAAAGAAGCTTATTTCTTTCTCAATGATTGTCGCATATGGTACTTGGTGTACCCAGAAAAATTGGTTTTTCGGTGCGAATTATAGTCTGAAAATGTTCCTTTTTCGAAAATAATGATTGGACACACAGTTACAACCATTGTGTGTCACGGATCACACAATTGCAGTATTGCAAATACCCAGAAAAAGTATTTTCACAGTTTGTCGGATAATCTTCTAATGCTGAAGCATTTGAAAACCAACAAACGTCAATTTATCGCCGAGATATCATTTGTAAAGTCGGAATGTGAACGATGGACTGTTGCAACCAGCGTTGCCAGTATTTTTTTTCTTAACTTTTTATTCTTGGGAAAAAAACTTTTTTACCAAAAAAAAACTTGTATTCTACAGAAGTAAAAAAATTTTTTAAATAAAAAAAGGGAGCCCGATTCTCTTTGTTGATGTTTCTTTGCTATTACTGTGCGAAACAAATAAAATATACAATATTTTATTAAAAAATGTAAATATTTCGAGTTATTATTATTGAATTTATTGAAAAAAATTTAAAATTGAATTTTGTTGGAAAAACTTGTTTTGTTAGAAAACAGATTTAGTGAAAACTTTTTTGCCTCTCAAAAAACTTAGAAAAAAAGGGAGAACTTGGCAAACGGCAACGCTGGTTGCAACCAATACAGAGCCAGTCATAAATACATTGTAACAGTTAATATATAGCAACTCCATTAATTATAAATATGGAGAGAAAATAAAGAAGACAAAAACATAAACAATGCCAATTAGTTAATATTTAAATTAAATTGAAAATATAAAATGTCTATTATTGTAGTACATATACTTACCTATTCAATCTTAAATACAGTGTGTGCATGTGGATACACATGTGTATGTATTTAAATAATTTAAAGTTTACAAATTAGAAATTGTAACAATATATACTGAGGGATAGAGATAGAGAGAACGGAAGTTACTCGTAGAATTGTAATAAAAAGATTCTCATTTTCAGTACAACATATTCTGTGAATTATATGCATGCATGCATGTACATACAGTTTTTCGTTTTGTAGTTGCTGCTTTTTTTTCTTTTTGTTTTAGCAGACATACCATAATGATATAAACAAATAAAAACAACCGACTATTAAAGTTAAAGCATATCAAAATATAACAACAACAACAACAACAACAACAACAACAACAAAAATGCAAATGCAATTGATTTCTGCCTGTGTTGTGTTATAAGCAAGTGGAAGAGCAGAGAGTAAATGTGAATGAGTAATAATATCACCATAATCAACAATCGTTGTTGTCGTCGTCATCTCTTTATTTAAATTGTGGTTGCATTTTATTAATTAAAGTCACAGAAGGCAAAAAACGAAAAAGCACAAAAAAGGAAGACATTATAAAAATATATAAGAAATACAAAAAACAACAACAAAAACTATTTAGAAGTATATACAAACACAGAAAAAAAAAAAAGAAAAATTAAATAAAATATGGAAAAATAAACTGGTTGCAGCAATAGCAGGCAGACAACCAATGCTTTTTTATTGGACTGATCGTCGTATGTTCTGTTTAATTTGTGCTCTAAACTCTCGTCGGCTGGCATATACTGGCCTTTTTTTAATGACAAAATGCGTAAAAAAACATACGTACATGCATCCCTTTGATTGGACAGAGGGAATGATGCCCTACACAGTTATTGTTTTCTGACATACGTATGTAGTCATTTTTACAATTTGTTTATCAAACAACAGTTTCCTCAAATGTCGTCACAAAACAATGAAAACGTTGCCCAAAAAAAAGAGAATAACGTTCGTAAGTAACTTTCTTTCATTTGCTCCTTAAATTAGGAAAGATAAACACTCGTTTTGCATTGTCTTCAGTAGTCACTTGGTTGTCAGTAAAGTGTGCAGTAAAAAACCATAAAAAGACTATGATAGCTCAATACAGTGTAGTGCAGCAAGAAATATGAAATTAAATGAAAAATAGCTGATACAATTAAATGACATGTAAATTAATAGCATATGGTTGTTTATAATTTAAATACATGATTTTCTTTGTATTTTTATAAAAAAAATAATAATTTAAGTATTTCATAAGGCTTTAAACGCATATTATAATATACAAAGAGGAGATATAAAAATTATTTTGGCAAATTTCATTACAAAGCATACAAAAATGACTACTCATCAAATATACGAAGGCCACATGGATAGAGAGTTTAAACACAGCGCTAAGAATGACAAACACCACTAAGTTGTTAGTCTTGCCAGGTATTAGCTCAGAAGCTGTAATTTATACAAGATTGAAAAACAACTGAGCAGAAAAGGATATGCTTCCCTCAAATCGCTGAGACTTTATTTATCAATATACAAAAAAAAGTTTTATATCATTGTTGTTAAGGTCTTTTTAATGTTGTTTGTTGTCCATTACCAAAAATTAAAAATTAATACAATACTTCCGAGACAATTGCTGTATTTGTACCGGAAATTAAAATTCGAGCACATAACACGTGCTAGCCAGACATTTAAAAACAATTTTGGTAACATTGTTGATAGGAGTATGCTCTCCCATATTTTTCTATTAGAAAAATGAGTCATTTTCCATATTATCTTTGCATAGCGTCGTAGACTGCATAAAATAGCAAAAAAATTTTGTTTATACGCTTCCAAAAAAAAAAGAGAAAAAAAGAACATACACATGGAGATAAAAATTTTAACGATTATTTTAATTTCTTTTCTTTGAAAACTTAATTTACCCCGACTGTAAGTAAATTAATTACAAAAACAGTGTCAAAGTTTTCTCTAAAACATAACTTAGCATGTGTTCAGTTATTAAAGCAGTACCCTGTTCTCTCCGCGTTCACTTTCGGTCTCTTTAGCACTCTCTTGTTAACAAGCCTGAGTTTTTAGTACAATCTGTAGTAAAAAAATCATGAAGGAGAACGTATTTGCGTATCTTATCTTCAACAATCAAATATAATAATAAAATGAATACAAACAAAAAAATTGTTTATATTTATTTTTAATTTGCAAAATAAAATACAAAAAAAGATAGAAAAAAACCAGTAACTTTATCAATGGAAAAAATATAGAAAAACACTCGTAAAAAATAAATTAATGGGCTTTAGAAAGTCATACAATTTAGGAGAGATAAGTTCACATCACATCACACACATACATATTTATAGAGAGACTCAACGCCAGTGAATGAGTGCAGAGATGATCACGGGGGTGTGGGGGTAGCAAAATAGATTGTAAAAAAGGGAAATGTTTTATAGATAATACAAACAAGAGTATTTTTTTTTTACTGTGTCTACTGTTCTGGGGTCTATGTTACAATTCATTGTCATTCATAACTCATTTCAGTTTGTACTGTTTTTTTTATTGTTTTATTTTTCTTTTATTGCTCATTTTTCATTTCATTCGTTGTATATGAGTGTGTACGCGTATGTGTGTTTTTTCGAGATAAAGTTGAATGTATCAATTCATTCATATTGTAAGGGTATGCTATGGTGATTGAAAGTAAAACAAAAAACAAAAAAAATAAATAAATAAATGGAACACATACTCTTGTTTCCTTTTACCTCTCTTTGTAACGGCACATCACTACTCATATACAATAGTGAGGAGGAACAACAAAAGACACAAACACAGAAATTGTAAAATGAAACATTAATTGATACACGAACGAGTATTGATGACACACTCGTCTTAACAAACAAATAAATACAATGAAAGAATATGAAGAAGAATACAACAACCCATCTATGGAAGAATCAGGAAATGAAATTGCTAACCAATATAACATAGAAAATGTTATTGTAATAAGAACACAGACACAGAGCAACATAGATTGCAACTGGGATATTTTGGGAAAAAATATTCAGATGTCATTCATTATCGAGGCGGAGAGAGAGAGAGAGAGAGAGAGAGAGAGAAAAAAACTTTTCTCAAATAAAAAAAGGAAAAACAAATCTTTAAATCGTTTAAAGTGCGTTGTTTTTCCAAAGTTTTCGAAACAGCTGGAGCACCTCGGATGATTCGAAACTGAATGAAGCTATGGTTAACGGTTCCTTATAGTCTCTTCAAGGTGAAAGTTTCGGCAGTATCTGCTGCAGTGCTGAGATTATTATGGCAACATCTTTAGTAGGGGAATTACCACACCTGATGGAACCACACATTCGGTTCTAGTATAATTTTTAAGACGACCTATGGCTATATTTTGGCATATTTGATATTACAGTGCAGAAAGAATGAATCCGCCAAATATTTTTCTCTTTCACTGAGGCTAACACCCAATGGATGACACCTAATCATTCAGTGTATATAACCTAATTGGTCATTACAACTCTTCTCTTCCGAAGCACACTTATCGATAAACTTGTATTACAGCTTTCTAACGAAGCAGATCCTCGGATACTTAAAAGTTCTAGAAAACGTGTTTTTATTGCTTTAGGATCTCTTAGAGATGTCCTTTAAGGATTTGTTTCTTTCTTAAATTGAAGCTATTTTCGTTCCAACATTTTCTTACACACTGTAAATCATTTTCGCTGTAATAATTTTGAAAATCAAAATAATAATTGAAACGGTTTTCCTGTTGTTGCAGTAATAAAGTTGTTGTTGTTAATTATGTAAACATTTAAAACAAACGCAGGGATGGAAATAAATGTTAAACATGAACAATAACATTTTTATTTTCTTTTCTGGTTCCTACTACAATAACCGTACTGCGCTTATTTGTTACACTTTTTCTTTGTTTTTGTAAATACTACATACATAAGTACAGGCTGTTGTTGTTGTAACCCAATTTATAAAAATAAAAAAAAGTCAACATTTAATCATCCAGTAGTAGTATTGGTAATACATTATCACGATAAGAAGTCAATAACCCCCTCATTTTTAACAAAGATTAACCGTTAAACGTAAAGTAAACAAAACGTTTTACTGGCCCAATTCACAAGAAAAAAAAAGACAAAACTTACCTTGCAAGGCGACCACACGACAACCGTCTTGTTTCAAGCGTTTATGCAAAACGTTAATGGTTGAATCAGGACTCGAACCCAAATTTGAACCACCACCGCCACTGCCGCCTGTTATAATATCTATGACATTTGCTGTTTGGGAGTTTAGCATTAGAGAATCCGTGCTGTTGTTGCTGCTGCCGCTATTTGGCTGTTGTAGACCCATTTCATTGTAAAGTACAAATAAACTGACTTTATAGCTGCTTTGTATGCGCTCTTTAAGATCGGGCGATTTAATGGTGGACAAAAGATCAATTTTGCCGGCCGCCAAACGTCTAAGCATTATGCTGGGTATGGAAAAATTAACAGCCGATCTTATATGGCACTCACTGAACTCATTCGAGCTGCGACAGTCTAAAATAATTAAATCTTTGGCATCATCACGCAATGACGTTGACGAAGTACCCGAAACGGTACGCAATTCCGATTGCAGCCATTCTTTGCTAATAAATTCATACTCCGTTTCAGGCATTTTAGCTGAGTTTGCGTGTGTGTGTGTGTCACTTACACTTGATTTTGTTTGTTTACAAAAAAAAAAATATTTGGTTTTTCTTATTCTTTAACCGAAAAAAAACAAAAATAAACGATGCTTAACGACAGCAAAACAGTGATGGCGAGATGATAGAGAGAGGTAGAGTAATAAAATTAAATTCTCTTGTTTTTATGTTGCTGTTGTTGTGATTCTTATTATATTTTAAACATATCCAAGTTTATTTTAGCACATTATTGTTATCTTTTAAAATTCATCAACCATTTGTCATTTTCTAATTTCTAAACAAAATCTAAAAACAAACAAGAACAACAACAAAAAATAATAAAAAAAAAAACAAATCTCTAGAGAAGAGCCGCACAAAAATGACGGCGACAACGACCACAAACACTTTAAATATGCATTCAAGAGTAGTATGGCATGCTATGTAGCTAGAACTTGTGAATGTGTTTGAGTGAGTGTGTACGTGAGTATAAGTATGTACGTTTATAATTATTCTTGTTGCTGTTTAGCGCATTATTATTTATTTTTTGTTTATTTTTTTCTGTTCTTGCTGATGTTTTGTTTTAATATTTTGTGTTTTGCATTTTGTTTTATTTTTATTTCATTTTCCTTTTTTATATGTAAATTGTTGTTGATGTTGTTATTCTTGTCTCAACTTGACGTTACTCATGCCTTTTTTGTTTTCTTCTCTCTTTTCTATTTAATTTAATCGGTTTTGTTGTATGAAAATTTTTTAAGCTGTTGTAATATTTATTTAAAATTATTTACTTCATTTCTATTTGTTTTAAATAAAATATGTTCTGTTTTCACTTAATTTACTTAAACTTAAATAAATTCCGGAAAAAGAAAAAAATCTTTTCTCAATGTTTCTACTCTCTTCGAAAAATTTTAACTTTAATTTTGCTGCTGCTGCCCTTTTGTTATTGTTTCAGTTGTTCGCTGGGTATATGTATATGTGTTCGCATTTGTTGCAGTACAAAACAATTTTCTTTGACTTTGTTTTGGAGAATTTTCTTATTTTTTGTTACAGAAAACACTTTTTCTTTTTTTAAACAACACTTTTTATGTAAGCGATATTTTTGTTTTGTACATATTTGTTGTAATAATTCTTTATTAAAAAAATTAAGTTTTAATTCATTAAAATCTTTTTTAATTTGTTATTCTTTTTATATTTATTTGTTTAGTAATTTATGTAAATATATAATTTTATTCTTATTTTTTTTATAGTTCCAAGGCACACCACCAGAGCGTTACCATACGTTTCGAAATCTTTAATCAAAACAAAAAAACAAACCATTAACGACTACAGCCACGAGTAGAGTGATTTTCATCGAATCATTTTTAAACCGTCAAACACATTCTGTGGATGTTGGTTGTGCCCGTGCTCCTCAACGTTTTTGTGTAAATTCTCTCGCTTTGCTGTTGTTTTTGCCACTGCCATTGAGTGTAGAGTTCGCTTTGCTTTGTTTTGCTGTTTCAAGTGAATGCGAGCGACTGAGCTGGCTGTTTGCAACAACAACACATAAATGTTGTAAACGTTACTTTAGCAGGTATGTACAATAATTTTTCTTATCTAACAACAATACATACACACATAAATATACTTGTTACTCAATGTTGACAATTTGGGGATTTTTCTTTGTTAAGTTAGGCGTTTTTTTGTTTATTTATCAAGAGATAAAATTGTGTTACAACGGAGTTTTTTCAGTATTGCCTCATAAGCAGACGTCGACACCAATAGCCCCCGAGGGCCGAACATCTTCGGTTTCTTACAAACAAATGGCACGAACATCAACAGTGTTCGTTAAAAAGAGCGTAAAATTGCATTCAGTTGCTTGTCAGCTTCTAAAGAAGAAAGTTCGTGTCGCCTTTTTTCAGGTTTTAATGATACACCCAAAAATATATTGCAGTAGGATTCACTATTTTCTAATGAGATTCACTAATAGCAATGAAAAATGATCTCGATTTTTGAAAGACTATTTGTCAAGTTAAATACAAAGTCTTTAGGGATTTGGCTCTGTACATCTTTTCTATATTTTCTACTACATATACATATTATTAGGTTATACTAGAAAATGTTACTAACAATTTTCCTCTGTGTTATACACATGCCTTTCACAAATACATTCACATTTTTAACATGTTCTCTTAGTGCAGACGTCTGCTCATAAGAATAGAAAAAAATATGAAAAAGAATTTAAATTAAATCAATAACAGGATCTTCTTGAGTTAGGTTAAGTGGTTAGCAATTCATTTTATAATTAAGCAATCAAGTAAATTAATAAAATTTTATTGCATTTGGTCATTACAAAAACGTTTATATGTTTAATGTTTAAGGTGTAATTAATCCATTTTTCTTTAGACAATAAAACAATTAAACTATTTTCAATAGAATTTCCGAAGAAGTACGTAACTATAACACATTACATTAAAGAACATTACTTTAAAGAACAGAATAGATTACGTATATAGTCATATCGTTATGTACTTATTTAACATAAAAATCTATCTCTAAATCTTCAAATTTATAATCTGTACGATTCAATAATTTTTATTTATTAATTAAAAAAATGTAGAACTTGATTTTAATCAATTATTTCAATAGTATTTGTTTACACTTTTAGCGTGTATTTTTAATTTTTTTTAACGGCTACGATTTAATATAAGTTGATAACAGTGTTGTTGCTCTCTCCCTTTGTGCACACACATGTGCATACACCCTCCTACTATACACAATGTTCAGTATAGTTTTGTTTTTGTTAATATACAGTAAGAAATCTCTCACCATATTGTTTGTGTATTTTTTTTATTTAACGTTTGTAGAGATTTGTTGAGATACAATATTATTTGCTCTCTTGTTAATGCTTCCTCTCTCCTTCTCTCTCTCATTAATTTTTTTTATAGTTTATTTCTCTACTCTCTTTATAAGTTCATTGATATTTTTCTGTTTCTCTATCAGTATGTGTGGAACAAACGATTCATTGAAATTTTGTTTTCAGTTTCCTCACTAAATGAATAAAAAACAAAAAAACGGAAAGAAAACAAAAACCAAAGGCAAACCTTTTTCACATATACAACAACCATATACACAAAAATTCACTACTCTCTGGTTTAAAAGTGTTGCTTTGCTTTAACAAGCGTTATAAACATTGTTGCCAAGAGTTTCGAATTAAGTTGCTGTAAATGTAATCACTTGGATATCGGAAAGCTTCAGTAGAGAGAATAAATGGAGTTTAAATTATTGAATTAAAATGAGTTTGATTATATATATGAAAAGTAACGTTAAGGGTAACACACATCAATCTGTGATTTTGATGAAATTTTTATTTAATTAGCTCCGAAAACTTTTGAGATTCACATCTCTGGCATATTATGTGATAACTTCGCAACTGTATTACGTGTTCGAAACGTTAAACTACTGGTTCTGTAAGCTTCTTATGCAATACAGCCACTATCGGCTTTATCTCAATTCCTTGCACAATAGCTCAATTCTAATGACCTTACTGTAGCCAGGTTTGAATCACCACTTTCGAAGTGAGCTTTGCACTATTTTTACACGTTTTTTGTTTATTTGCACTAAATAAATGACAATTCAGATACAAGATATATTTAATAATTGACAGCTTTGCCATATCGGTGGTTTTGAAAGCATAAAATGAATACTTTGGTTTGTTTTTCTCAAGTTTCTTTTGTAACCAGAATTATATGAACAGAATCTAATGGTTAAAATTAAAGTTGAAAACATCGTAATTTATTAAGTATATACGCAACATATTTTCGTAAGTAATGTAATTTTAAAACCGCAACATTTGACATTGTACTTACAAATTTATTTTGTCCGCCACTGTAACAAATTAAAGTAAGTGCTCTCATTATAACAGGTTTATGAAAAGAAACAATTTTCAGGGTTACCGTCAATTAAAAGAAACAAAGGACATTTAAAAAGCGTAAAATTTTCAATTGGCAAAGGATATTAAATAATTTAATTCAGCAGAAACAAAAGAAAAATATCAAAATTTGTTTTTAAAGAACGTATATTCTTAAAATGTGGTTTTACGAAAAATATTGAGTTTTTCTTAATGATTTTAAGTAATTTCCTATTCATCATTACTTTGGTTATCTCTTAATTGTATTGGTGGTTTTCCTATTCTATTCCGTTCTGGAAAGTTTTATGTATCCATCCTTCTGGTTACAATTATAACGATTCCTTTACTTTTTCATGTTTTTCTTTTATTTTGCTGCCACCTTCACGCCTTTAACTCACATTTTTATTTACGAGTTTTTCTTTTATCGCTTGCTGTAGCTCTCTTTTAAATAGTAACGGAACTTGTATAATGTTTTCCCTAAAATATAAGCGAAAATACACAATTATACACACACACACAATTTCTCTGCTTTTTGGAGACCAAAACACAAATTTAAATTTATATCCATGACCCTGATACTTCAAAAGCAAAAGTATTGCAAACAAAAAAAAAAAAAAAAAAAAAATAAACAGAGAGAAAAAGGAAGAAGAGAGTACTCTAAACAGCAACAGAAAAAGGTGGCGACCTCCGTAGCAGCAGCAGCAGCAGTAGCAGCAAAAAATCACAACAACAATAATAAACAACAAGGAAAGAAAATTTTTGTAATAACAACAGCCATAAACAAGGTGAACTTATTTCAAGGATATCAAAAACAAATACAAGCGCGTGTTCAAGTCTACAAAGATAGAAACAACAAAGAATATATTGTACATGCTGCCAACAACAACAAAGGCACACACACACTCATGTAGTGTGCTTATGATAATGTGTTACATACACATACTCAACATATATCGATTGTATGGGTATTTGCGAAAGTCTTTTTAAGCAAACGAACATTAAAATGGCGTCGGCGCTGTAATGGTATCCTTGTTTTCAACTCTACAAACAATTTTTGTTTTTGTATGCACAACATAAAGCTATTGAGAGAAGAGAGTAAAAAAGAGAGATAGTTGGTGCAAAATTATAATGAAAAATACACACATTAAGCACACATGCATATACAAAATATTCAAAGAGAGTAAAGAGTTTAGTTGTGTGTGCGTGTATATATACACATATAGTGTGGTATTTATAGTAAAATTTGTATGGGACTCTGTTTTAAGTTATTTTTCTTCTTCTTGTAATATTAATGAATAAAAAAGAAGAGAGTACAAATGTATGTGTATGTGCATGGGTATACATATATCTAAAACGTTAATGTATTGAAGTATAGGTATGTAAAACCTAAATTCATGAATGAAAAACCCACGCAGGACTTAAAATGAAATACAAATACATGCACATGTTTTATATAAGATATGTATTGCCATTGCATATACAATTATGTACAATATACATACATATGTATGTATCGACATACTATGTGTGTGTGTATGTAGTTAAAAATGTACATATGTACATACATTTGGTAAAACCCACTTAAACGTAAAATTGTTGTCATAACCGTCCCGTCGCTATACGTAACTGACTCAACAACAGACTCTCAGGGAGAGGTTATGAGAACATATAGAATATCCGTACAAATATCGACATTACACTTACACTTACACATACACTTGTTCATACTGTTTGTATATGTATTGTAAGTGTAATGGGTATATGGGTATTTCTCTTTTTCTCTTCTTCTTTTGGTTTGAGTGCTAAAGAGATTTAATAGAGATTTTTTAATAGACAGTTTTGTTGTTGCTGGCCAATCTCTAATGGTTGATGGATTAGTTTTTTTATTCAAATCATAACAAAATAACGTTTCTTTTTTCTTCTTCTTTTTAATTGTCTATGTTGTTACCGTTGTTGGTCTGTTACTCCTACCACCAGTATGTCAAAATATTTTTAGAACCCAATCGACGAAACCCAAGCCAATTGTAAGAGTAGAAGAAGAAAAAGATAAAAAAAAACTCTTAAATTGTTACATCAGTAGGATTTTTTCGTTTACCGTACAGAAAAGAAGAAAAAAGTTTTTCAATCTTTAACAAATTCTGATCATGTGTGTGGGCTTCTTTTTTGGTTTGGCCTGGTTTACAATAATTACATTGATTGTATATTTATTTTTATTTTTTTCTCCTCTTTTTTCCTCACTTTATTTTCTGTTCCCTCTCAGTAATCATTTGTTTGTTGCATTTTGATGTTATTTTCAAATATTTACATATGCAGAGGTGTGTTTTATTTAAAATAAATTTATTTTAGACACACAATATTTATCTCTGAAAATATGCCGAAATTGTAATAACAATTGTTATGCAGACAGTCTTTAAGAAATCAAGTTGAGAACCTAGCATATGTAATGATTACATATATCGGCTTCATGTGCGGTTTCTGAATATTTTTTATGTCCAATTACGTCTTCAAAACCAATTGTTCATGTTTGGTATTGACGCCTGTGATAGGTTAGTTTCGATTTCATTAGTAGTCGCGTTAGGCATAACACACTGAATGACTGAAGTCAGAGTCAGATTAACAGTTTGTCTTCCATCACATCTGAAGAGTTTCGAACGAATTGTTGTACCAGGTGCAGAAAGTGGGTCAAATACATTGTTATGTTCTATGTGTCCGTGTCCAGATACAGAAATGATTTTAACTGCTAAACGTTTCGCTTTCCTTCTCCAGAGGCGTCCAACAATCTTCCACAATATTCAATATGGTATGCTCAATCTAATGGTCGCTTTGATATCAATTATCTCTTTACCAAACTATTAGGATAGGGTCTCACATAGATTAGAGTTTGCTCCGTTTGTGACACCACAAACTTATATTCAAACCGAGGACCAAACAATCGCGATTCTATCAATATGCCTTTGAATAGGGCAGAGGTCATTGGTAATAGTGTGATAATGGAACGCCATGCTATACTAGAAGAGAAGAGAACTCACATTATGTTGTGTGAGTATAAATGCACAGTCGCAGAAAAACCTAAATTCTGTCTCCCGGCAGAGCATAACTTGCAAGGGATATTTAACCTTCCTCTGTCAAACGTCCGAAAGTTATAGAGGAGATGTTGTAGTGTCTTCAACTTCTATTTTCTCCGCAAAAATTCAACTGAAACTTATCACAGGTCCCCTTGCTACTTGCTGGGTCTCATGTAAGCCACATGTTCTTAGCTATATACCTGTTATTCCAAAGTCCCATTCACTGAGAAGCTCATAGTAAAACACTGTATCTTATTCAAGATCTCACCCTGACAGCTGTTGCTATAGACAACATAGCCATTAATAATCTAATCATACCCTTCTAGACGGAAGTGTCCAGCTCTTACCTATGGAGTTTCGGCAATGTAAAAAGTAAGATACGGAAAAGCTTTACAACTGCTTTATGTTCTTCCAGGGAAACGAAACATTCACCGTAAATTTTTATTGATATGCCACATATTGAAAATATTTTATTTTTTAATTTTATTTTCTTAACTTCCTAGAAAATAACATATTTTCCTTGAAATCATTTGGAAAACTTTTCTAACACATCACTACCAACATGAAAGGGAATGAAGCATCTATGTATGCTTACGGCTGGGTGATTGCAAAGTTTTTAAAGATAAAACAGTTCTAAATAAAATTACCTGGAAAATAAAATCGGCCCATAAAATATTTTTAAGAAAATAACATTTTATACGTAAGCATCTGTTTTTAATTTTTGTTTTGTTTTTGTTGTTTAGCGAAGAGGATAAATGCTAAGTGAGGAGGAAAACCCTTTCATAGCTATTAATAGAGAATTTTCCAAATGACTTTTCAGGTGCAAACAGAACTACTTCGGTGTTATTTTTTATTCAAGTTCACTTCACTTTACCTTCAACTTTAATAGCCTCTGACAAAAAACAACCTTTGCCGTTATACTGAGAGACAAAGAGAGGAATAGAGATAGAGTGAGAGAGAGAGAGAGAGAGAGAGAGAGAGAGGGAAAGTAAGGGATGTTTAAATTTCAATTTTAAAAAAAGTGCGTTTCAATCATCGCAATTTAATATGAAATTCATCACAAATAAAATTGAATTTTTGTTTTCTATTTTAATTTAAAAATATTTACAATTGTGTGGTTAGTTTTTTTCTCCAATGAGTCCAACAACGCGAATAATCAATCCAACAATCTAGCCACTAGACCCCCACGCATACAGAGAGAAAAGAACGAGACAAAACGTCCAACCGACCAACCGAATGACCGACCGACAAAAAAAAAATCGATTCGTAACTACAACGTGGGTATTTTTACACTTGCGACAAGATTTTCATTCATTCATCATTTTATTTGCGACAAAATTTTATGATTGTGTGTGCGAGAGAGCAAGCAAGTTAACGTGCAAGTGAGTGAGTGAATGAATTTTTATTTTGACTGCGCGTTTGTTTTTTCCGTTTTGCTTAGATTTTTTTGGTTTGTATGTCACTTGGCAAATGAGTGGGGTGTTGTAGTTTTTTCAAAGTGAGTCAAAAAAAAAAAAAAAAAAACAAATCAAAAAAGAATTCAATCTTTAATCTTGTCAATGGAGGCCTATTGCTTGGATATAAAGTATTTTTTTTATTTAAAAAAAAATTTAATAAAATTCATGTAAAGCTATAATTTCAATCAAGTGCTTAGACTTTGCCGTTATAGTAAACGAGCATGAAGTGTCACATGTTATACCACCTTTGGATTGCTTGCAGCAATCTGTAGTTTTGACGTAGTTTTTGTCAATTTCAAATACTAACATATTGAGGCATTGTTTGTAAGGTCTATGCAAAAAAGTCTTACTTTTACTATGCATGAGTGTATCTATGTGTTTTTTTTTTTTGTCACTGCTCCCCCTACTCTCATCTTGTTCTTTAATTTTTATTTTCATTTTATTTATCTTTTCCTGACTTCTAAATTGTGTTTCCTGTCATCAACTGCAGCTGACGGGATTAAATTCTTTTAATGATCTGATGACTGTAAAGCTTATTCTGCTTTTTTTCTTTTTCTTAATTTTATAAGTGACTAGAGTGACTGATCTAGAAAACAAAAAAACCGTAGGAAAAAAAGAATTTGTTTAAAACGTTAAAAATGTTTGCATACCCACATAGTGGTGTTCCGGCGAAATGTGAGTTGGCTATGGAGTAAACACATGACTTACTTACATACAGACATATATGTATATATACATAGTTACTGACAAAGTAACTGACTGACTAACAAGATTAAAATGATGCACAAGCTAAGTGAGCAAACAAGTGGTGGTGGGCATGTGGGCATTGTCCATAAATACAACAATATTTGCTATCGCTACTCATGCATACATTTATTCATTCATTCTCACTCATTCATCTATTTAGCCACTTAAACGTCCGGCCAACCATACACTGTAAATAAAATACAACGTAAGGCAATAATTTTTTTCTAAAGAATATACATAGTAATTCCTCTGCTTTAATTCTTGACACAACTTTTTCTCTCATGCGTGTGATTAACAACCGTTTCATACTCAGTTTTTTTTTTCCGAATTCATGACTTACAAAGTTAAAAATGCAAATAGTACGCTAGCGAGTATAGCTGTGCGGCTAAAGTGAACGAATGTTGGAATGAATGAATAAAAGAATTGAGCACAAAAAAAAAAAAATCGAATAAAAATTTTTGTGAATGAATCAAAAAAATAAATAAATAAATAAAAATATAAAAAGTACCCTCCTCATCATAATAAACCTTTGGTGGTAGTGACACGATTTGGCGGCTTTTTAATTATTGATATGCAAATTTGTATTATTTTTCTTTTTGTTTTTGTTTGATTTTCATTTAAAACGGAAGTTTATGACATTTTTATACACACACTACCAGCTTATGCTTCATTTACATATGGCCAAACTCGGGAGTCATGTAAGTCACTGTAAATACTTGGCGTAGGCGACAAATGTAGGGTTTACAGTGATACTACATTTGCTTTTAAATAGAAGAACAATTTCGTTAAATTCATGTTAAATTACTTTTCTATGGAATTTCACTTAGCACAACTGGCAAACTTGGGCAGCTTCTTGGTCATATTAAGGATTTTAACTTCAGTACTGCTCGCGGTCGATTGATGACATACCATGGTTATATACCGTTATCCGAAGCAAAAAATACTGTAACCACTGTAAATAAATGTTGACCAATGATTCGAAATTAAGTGGAAAAAACGGATTGTAAAGTATATAATAAGGACAGTTGAATGTCAGCAACTAGCTCTGCACTGCAATGTCTTTTGGTCAATCTTACCTTTTATTCTCTGTTCCTCAGCTTAACTCATTATTAACTTTTATTACCTGTTGTAGCGTACACTGAGCACAAAAATTGTTTACACTGGTCAGTTCTACAAAAGAAAAAAAAACGAAAAACGCAACAACAGAAAAAAAATATTGGCTCGCCTACAATTTCCGCTAGAATTTCAATTTGAATTCGAATACAATTACATGGAGTATGAGCGTTCATGTGTGTGTCTGTTTGTAAAAATGTAAGTGTCATGCGAGTGCAAACAAGTTAGCCACTGGTGGGGCTGACCATTTCAAAACCACAGCAACCAATTTTCAAGCCCTAAATAAAGACTGTGTTGGCATAATTTGTATTTGTTGTTGTAATTCAAGTACGAATATGGCTTTTTTTGTTTTTTCCTCTCAGAAAAAAAAGTTCTTTGTAATCATGATTCGAAGTTGAACTTTTTTTTTGATTTTTTTTTTGTGTGTGTCTCTTTAAAGTTAAAACGGAAATGAGCATAAGTTTTGCTGCACAAAAAATGTGTGCAAATTTCCTTTTTTTATTCTTCGAATTCATTTTTTTCTTGGCATTTTTTCACATTCATAAATATTTTGCCGGTCTAAATAAAAAATTCTTTGGAATTAAAAAAATAAAACGGAATAATTCAACTTAATCAATGTAATCATTTGAAAAATAAGCAATAAAAACAAAAGTTCAATAGAATCAATTCGTTTATATTACTCCTCAACGCCATAAAATTTTACGTTCCATTTGCAGGGAATTGCAAAATGAATTCCGCTTTTTTTTGTTTGAATTTCAAAATAAAACACATCGTTTATATTGATCATAAATTTTGCTTCTTTGTGAAACAACAAAAAAGTAATTAAAATTTTAATAGTTGTATTTATTGTTTATAAAAAAAATCAAAGAATTTAAAAAAAAATCAAATCTAAAATCTAAATCAAAAAGCCAGCAAACATATGCACAGTAAAACTAAGGAGGGGAGGAGGTTGGCGGGAAATAACCCCAATAACTCTTCCGCTGTTTTCTATTTGAACACAAAAATTGTACACAATATTTCAACTTATTTTTGTGAAACTAATATTAGTTCCGGTTAAAGTTTTCCATATAGAGAGAGTCTTCTAAGAAAGTAGGGGGTATTGTTATTAAAAAAAATTGTCTAAACATTTGAACAATTTTGATTTTTGATGACTCACTCATACAAATTGTAAAAGTAATTCTAAATATTGAATTATTAATTAAACGCCTAATACGTGCATTAAACGCAATCCATAAGCAAATCGTTAGCAATTCATTTATTAAACAAAATCGAATAAAAGTGTGATATTGGCTGACATCTCTTTTGTCAAATGAAATGCGGTACCATTGAACTCTCAAAGTCAAACACCTGTTGCAAGATTGGATTTGCACCCCTAAACAATGAACAATCACAAGCAACATTTAAGCCTTCAGTGCTGACATTTCAAACAAAATTTTTTCAGCGATTAAGCTTATTTCACAGTCGGTGGATGAACTGTTGCAACTAAGGACGGTCCAAACGAAATTCGAATATTACTTGCTTAATTGGTCATTATAACCCTTTAGTCAGTATTAGACTACTAGATAGTGTAATGGCTTATTAAATGCGAGTCCCTGATTCAAAACCCAGCACAAACCTACTGAAAAAACATCACAAAAAAATTGTTATTCGATTTTGAAAAATTACTCAATCTACACTTCAGCGGCCACAAATATGTGCTCTAATGATTTATTTTCCATGTCAATGTGACATAGTAAAAGTTTGGATTGTCTCAAACACGTTTGGCTTCGCAGGAGTGCTTGCCTTTCTCTCTAGTCTTCTTTTTGCCGAGTATATGTGCGTTTCCAAACTCTTGTTCCAACTCCTGGCAAGTTCATCCACCATTTCTCTTTCGTCTGTTTAGCTGATTTAGTTTATCTAGACGGTGTCAAACCGCGTAGCTAGAAAGCTATGGCGTCTGAGTGGTGTGGTTTTGAAGGTCAGCAAATAAATAGGCGATGATAAACCAATCAACATTCATTGAGAAAAATGAAAACGTCACTGAAATTTTATGCATTTTTCAAAATCTGTCAATTTCTTTTCTAAATGCCATTCAAATTAACTCACTTTACTATTTAAATTGTTTGTTTTTTGGTTTTTACTCAAAGTTATTAAAAGAAATCAATATTTAAAGGAAAATATCAAAAATATAAAAATATTCCATTTGAAATATTTTTAGATTTTCGAGCCAAAAATAAATGAATTCAAGCATCTTTGCTTCTATTTTTTCAAAGTAGATTGAATGAAATATTTAAAATTCCATGGATTAGTTGGCGTTACACAAGAAACAAATTTATTTTTAGTTGGAATATTTTTTTTTTTTGTTTTGGTTATGATCTTGTTTTTGTTTTGTTATTCTAAATATTATAAACAAATGTGATTCATTTAATCTAAACCAATTTAATTCAATCCACCCCACCTTTGAAAACAAAATAAAACCAAACGAAGAAAAAACGTTGTTTTCAACACTTTTTCTTTTTGCACAGACTGTGGCGTCTAAATTATTTGTATAAAGGAAAGAAAGAATTCAAAGAATTTTGCAATATTTTCTGAATTCTTTTACTTATTTTGTTTGTTTTTCAAATTGTTTTTATTAATAATTCTGTCTGTTTATACTCTTTGCCACACTCAGGTGGCAGCAGGTGTAGAGTGGCAAAGTCTGTTTTCAATTTCAAATACTTGAAAACAAAAATACAAAACCAAAAAAAAAAACAACAACAAAATAAATTGTTATATTTTTAGAAAATTACAACAACATTTGAAAATATTTGGTATTTATTTTTAAACAAATTGTACCGCAATGCCAGAAATATTGGTTATCTTTTTTGCATAAAATTATGAGATTTATTCACTCTCACCCACTTTAGAAAGCTGTGGGAGGCGTTGCTCCTCTTCTATGCCATACCATGCATACTCATATATTTTTAGCCTTTAGCCTGTCTTTATTCATGCTTAAAAGAATTTTACAAACAGAGAATAGCAAAAGAAAAAAACTCATTAATTTAATGAATGACCCTTTATTTAAGAGCGTTTAAGCCCCCTGACCTTTCACACTACGAAACATTTGAAGGAGAAGAGAGAGACTCATGTAGTAATTTAAATTTCAATATCACCAAACAGCCACCATCACTTTCACTTGTTTTCCTTGTATCTTGTTTTGTTTTATCGCCAGTGTTTCACAGTCTCACTTCTTAACTAAAAACGATTTCATTTCCCTCTTTTCCGAATAGTATGACCAACGCCAGGCGTTAATACTAAACACATAAATTGTTGCAGCAAAAGATACGAAAAAACACATACACACACTCACAAAAAAAAACTATATTCAATAAACTTTATGCATTTGCATAACTGTTCTAAATAACACTTAGAGAAATAATTTCATTAATTAAGTCGTCCTAGAGCTTTGTGCCCTCATCTCAAGTTTTGATTATAGCTGGACGTGTAACTAACATTAGCCTGGTCCTTAATTACTATAAGACCAGGATCAAACACACACTTTTTCTTTCAAATTTGACATTAGGTTAGGTCCTAAAGGTGAAAATTAAAGGATTTGAAGGATATTTTTTCCAACTGCAGCAGATTGTTAATGTTGTTAAGACTTCTTTGTCTTCTTTAATTAAAAACCTGTATTGAAATATTATCCCATGTGCATATTTCTTTAAGTGTTGAGTATAATAATCATTGTTGTTGTTATTGTTGTTTTCATAGTCGAGAGCTCATTGCTATATAGTGCGCCTTTATAGTCAATCGTCAATTAAAGTTGAATGAAAATAATTGCCAAAGGCCAACTGAGGTTAAATACGGAACTATTTAGAATCCACAATTGGATAAATGCACCAGTACAGTAATACGTACATGCTGCACACACATACATACTCACTTATCTGTATATAAACATTGTGCTCTGACATTAATTTAGTTTCATATAGAGAAAGTTTTTTCTTTGGTGTTTAAGTACGGGTGTATGTGTATTTTAAATTAAAAAAAAATAAACAATTGACAACAAATATGGTGTCATTTCCGGTTGCAGACTACTAACGCTGACTTTACTGACTGAGTGAGTGAGTGAGGTGATGTATGAATGATGACGATGACTCAATTTTAATTGATTAACACAACAATAACAGCAGCAATAACAACAACAACAACAACAATAATAGTTTCATTGCAAAGATCACAGTGACAATTAAAAAGGGGTAACGAACACAGTATTACGAAAAATATAAAATAATTAAACTGAATTAATTAAATTTAAAATACATTTTCAATTTAATTTATATTTTCATTATTATTTATAAAACAAAAAAAAAAAAAAAAAGAGGATGTAATAAAAAAAATTTAATTTCTGTACTGTTATTTATGAAATTTTTTACATTGTTTACTGCTGTTGTTGCTGTTAGTGTTTTTGCTGTGGTTGTGTTTATGTATGCGTGTGTGTATGTGTTCTAATGAAAATATCCTTTCCTTTCTTTTGTTTACATTAATAGAGTTGGGGATTTTTTATGGCTTCTATTGTTAATAGATGTTGTTGTTGTTGTGTTGTTGTATTGTTGTTTCTCATTGAATTTTCCATTGTTAAAAATAAAACCGAAAAAAACAGTGGAAAAAAAATGAAAAGATTGTCTGTGTATCCAACAACACCCACCAGATTTTGTGCTTTCTATGCCATATTTAGACATCCATCAAATACGAACAATGTGGAGTGGAGTATATATACTCGAAATATAAGAACAACAATAGCAACAACAATAACAACAACAGCAGCAACAAAAGAATTTAAAAGTAAAATATTAAATTTTATTTTCAAAATTTTTTTTGAGCAGGTTATAGTGGCAAAAGCATTTTAAACTCCAAAAATAGAAAAAAAAAACACGAAAAACATTTAAATTTATTACGCAATGTTTTCTTGCTTAACTTCTTGTAGTAAATCCATAAATAGGCCTCTAAAAGCAAATGTTCGAAAAGCTATTAAATGAGATTATATTGCCTTATTATGTATACAAAATTTATTATTCCAACACCACAAGGGTAGTACGTTCTCTATAATTCTATTTTTGGCTTAGATGTGTAACAGAGGAGTTGCGTAGATCAAAATTTCTCCTCACATCGGCTAGTCATATTTTGTATTCCCTGTAAACCATGGTCATAAACCCAATCTTTATCTAAGATTTTATCATACTCCAGAAGATGTAAAGACCATTTTGGTTTATTATTATCAGATCTTTAGTTCTTTCCACAAACTAGCTAGTAGATAGTGCTTGGATCACAACTCTTAGATGTCTTTATTATAGACATCTTTCTTTCTTTTAAATGAAGATTTGTCTGCGGATTATTTCTATGCATTTTTCTTAGGAAACCTTTAACAAAGATTTTTTGAAACTATGTACATATGTATGGAATTGAAAATTTTCAAAATTTCACGACATTTTGCAGGCAATATTTTTACATATCATATGCCTTATAAGATTTTATACACAATTATGTACATATACATATGTCTGTATGCATGTACATAAATTCCTAAAAGCGTTGTAAAAACAAATGCGCAACCTACGCAATTTACTTGTATATAATCGTACTATGGTATACTAACAAAAAAAAAAAAAAAACAAAAACAAAAAAGAAACGTCTGCCAAGTCAGTCGATTCAAATTAGACATTTCGCATACCCCACTATATACGATACAACGCATACTACAAAAGTAGCAACAAAAATAACTATTTCCTGTCCTGCCAATTCCCAAAAATGACTGACTTTACGCATTGATTTTCATTGAAAATATGTCTTGTAGGCAATATTTAAATTTAAAAATTCAAAATGTAACGTATTTTTATCACTCTCGCTCTCGCTCTTCCTTTAATTTGGTATGGTATAACATTTTGTTTCTTTTTTACTGCTATTTCTTATTTTTTATATAGATTTCACATTGAATTATAATTCTCTGCTTTAATACAAATATAAATGAGCGTTTGTGTCTGTGGCTGGGTCCGTGTTGTTTTGTAAGTGAGAATTGCTTTAATATCTACAAGAGAGGAAGAGAGGGAGAGAGAAAAAAGGAGGTATAACAGTAAAATAGTAAACAGGGCCGAGGGTATAAAACCAAGTGTCAGAATGTAAGAGAGAGAGAGAGAGAGAGTTGAGGTTAAGCCAGGAGAAGAGATATATTTAGTAAAAATACTACAATGATTATAAAAACAAAAACAAAACAGTATATAAATGTGTGGGTGTAGTTAGGTATTATGTGCTAGACTTTCTATAGCATTTCTAAATTATGAATGAAAGTTTTTGTTTGTATTATTTGTAATGTTATTGTTGTTGTATCGTTTTGTGTGGTGTTGTGTATGTTTCGCAACAAAAACGCCCACATACACTATGATGAAAGCTTTTTCCAACGTTTTATTACGCACACATAGCTACTTGTGTATATTGTTTATATTACACTCACATGCCATATACATAAAGATTGTAGAGAGAGAGAGAGAGATAGAGAGAGGGAGAGCGGGTACAACGTGAGTTGGAGAGTTTAAGAGGGTTGTATAGGTGGTTTGCTTATTACAATTCTGGTCTTGTGTTATAATATTTTTATTGTTTACACACCTATATGTACCCGTACATATGTATATATATATTCTTGTACTTGTAAAGTTTGATTATTTGTGTGGGTGGTGTTGGTATCGATTTGCAGGTTTACTGTGTTGATTGTACGTATGGCACGTACACACGTGCTCTTGTCAATTCTCATTTCAAAGAGAAGGTTAACAAACGCAAAACGATAATAAACAAAACTATAGCCGTAAATTGTCATTAAATTTACAATTTTTGTTTTTATTTTTTGTACTCCTCTTCTATTTTCCATTATTATTATTTTTTTTTTTTTCTGTTTGACAAGGTCTTGACCTACGAAGTCACTCAAACTGTCATCTAAGATAATAGTGGACAATTTTTGTAATGTTTGGTGAAATGAAAAAATTTACTTTCACATAATTAGGTGGCTAAACTCAGAGTGTGTGATTAATTGATGACTATAGGGTGTAGTAACAAGTTAAGATTGAAATGAATAGATTTTGTACTAATATGTTAAAATTGCTGTTAAACCTCAGCAGTAACGGCTTACGTAGTTTTGTTTCAATTGAATAGCTCGCCATTACTATGTTCACTGGTAGCCCTCGTTTTTTTTTTGTGATTTTTTATTCCTTTAAGGAACATAAAACTTTCTCAAATTATCTCGCCTATGTTTAACATTCATCGTCGTATAGGAATAACGGGCTTTTATGAAGGTTTATGGGATTGGTTTGAATCGACTGTAGCAATAAAAAGCTTTGTTACTGCTTATGATTCAACTAGGAGAAGCATCTATCCTTTGAGGCCATTCTATATCGCGCAGGTGTTAAAAAGTTCCCAAAGGAGTGATCACCAATATATTCCTACTTAATGCCTGATAAAAGCACATACGATTCTTCTTCTTCACGCACATAGCGCCTGTAAAATCGTGCAACTTGAGCTCAGACATATATATATCTGATCTTACAGAAATAACTCAGACACCGCTTAGCACAATTGAAGGAATTGTCCTCATTTCCTCATTTGCTGACAAACCTATAAAGGTCTCAAATCATACAGGTGGTGACAATTAGTCACCTTTGTTATCCCCCAATATGATTTTGTCAATCATTATTTCAAATAAAATTAGAAAACAATTGCAATTGTCTTCATTGATGTACAGTCTGTCTATTAGCTATTAAGTACTACATTTTCATTAGAATATTGGTTTAAAATAGTATTATTTTTTTAAATTGAAAATAACGTATTCATATAATTCTTGTATAAAACAATTTTTTTATTGTATTGTCCACACCCTGTGTGTGATATATTTGTGTGATATTAAGCCCCACGGAATGCCTTATGACAGAAGCAATACACAGTACATGTCAAATGACAGTAAACACTGAAAGGTTGAAAAAATTAAAAGACTGGGGTTGCCATTACCAAAGAAAAAAAAATAAAACAAGAGTGTTTTAAAAATTGGCATTATTAAACAATTTTCAATATAATTATTATATATAATTATTACAATAATAAGAATTACTCTATTGACATTTCGTTATTCTGTTTTTTTGCTTATTCCTTATCATGGTTTTTTTCTTTTTTAATCACACTCTACTTACGTTATCGCGTTTTTGTGGTTTCCCATTAACATGTGCATGGCTTTGGCAACACTGATAATGAGTTCGTTTACCTGTTCTTTGCTTTGAAATTTTTTTCGCACAGTTTTTTTTTTTATTTTTTGTTTTTCTGGCAAATATAAGTACGTATGTTGTTTCATTGTCTGGCGGGTTCAAGATATAATAGAGCGCGCAAGTTAATTGAAAACAATCGTTGAGAAGAGCAAGAGAAAATACAATAAAGTAATCAAAAAGTAATTGGGAAATAAAAGATTTTTAAAATTTTTTGGTGGAAAAACATGGAATCTTTGGATAAAAAACCAACAGATTTACAAGAAGAGGAAGCATCGTCTATAGAGACTCTAGCAGGCAGTGACGAAAAAGTAAGCAAAAGTGAAAGTTACAATGAGCCAGCAAGTTCGGTTGAAACAGAGGAGGAGCCTGTCTGTAAACGCAGTAAATTATCGTCTGCTAAAGAAGAGGATAAAGATGAAAACGAGGACAAAGCTATAAGCACATCAATGGCTGATGAGTCGCAGCAGGACGATTTGGTGACATCGACAGTGGTCTTAAGACGTTTTAAACGCATACCCATCTTTATAGTTGACTACCATAATGATGTTTTGGAATTTATCTATCGTTGTCTCGCTAGCCGTCATTTACCTTTGGAAAACAATACATTGGTGCATTTCGATTCGCATCCCGATATGGTAATATCACGTGAAATACCAGCCAGTGCAGCCTATGACAAGGAAGCAATGTTAGCCGAGTTAAGTATTGAGAACTGGATTATGCCCGCCTGTTATGCTGGTCATTTTAATCGCGTTATTTGGGTGAAAAATTCTTGGTGCCATCAAATGCCACTGGGCAAATACAATTTTAAAGTAGGTCACAAGGACGACAAGATCAGCGTAGACTGCTGCTTGGACTATTTCATATCAGAGGGTAATTACTGTCAGACTTCGGATTTAGAACAGGCACGCGACTTGGAGTTGCAAGTGGTTAATAACGACACTGAAAAGCCGCCTAAGCCGCAAGAATTGTTGTCGGCCGAAGATTGCACGAATTATATATTGGATATAGATTTAGATTTCTTTAGCACTTCGAATCCCTTCTTAGAGATCTACAAAGATGCCAACTGTTATATGCAATTGAGAGATATATTCCATTTTGAAAGTGCCACCGAAGCCAATGTTATTGGCACAACAGAGAAAAGAAAGCAACAGTTGGAGGCCTTAAAGGGCATCTTTGAATACTTGGAGGAAAAGAGAACTTTTGAGGGCTTAGAGAAGCCCAGTACAGATATTGTATCGCAAGAAGTATTTGAAAAAATCGAAAAATTGGCAGAAACTTTACAAAAAGTCTATGCAGATGATGAAATTGACTGGCTATTGATATTCGATTCGGGCAGTACTACAGACACTAATGGTTTACCGCATCACATAAGCACTGAGGAAGAGTTAAGCTTATATTATAGACAGTTTAAAGAGTTCCTTTTGAATTTACCCCAACCACCGGTGCTTGTAACCATGGCTTGTTCGGCAGAGGATGACTATTGTCCACGCAATCAAGTTTCTTCTATACAGGAGAAGGTTGTAGAAATTCTACAGGAAGTTTTTGGCGATAAGATCCATGAGAAACCCATTCTACACTATATGGACGATGAATGGGATGTTATGAAATTGTAAGGCATACCGTATGTGTGTGTTTAAGCAATTGTTGTACTTGGTTGGCCAGTATAGGACCATGGCCAGTGGCAAACAGGTCATAAAGGAAAAGTAGTAAACAGAAAGAAGTATATCTACTTGTAGTGTTTTATTTAACAAAAAAAGTTTATTTTATTATTTTTTCAATTTATTTTATTATAATTAGTACTTATTTTTTAAGTTATAAAATTTATAAAATTTTATGGAATTAATATATATTGTATAGTATAATATAATACAATATATGATGATATATTATCTCTATATAATACATATATATATATATATACAATATTTATAATTGTAATAAATCAAATATAATTTGATTCGCTGTGAGCGAAGAGGACAGCTAAAAACTTCATTTTGTTATTGTGGTGTTTGGGTTTTAAAACCTCAAAATAGGACAATACAGATGGCATATTAAAAACGTTGAAGAATTTTATTTAGTAAAAGCTTGAGAAAGTCAACCAAAAATTATTTCACAACCTTATGCATTTTTAAGCAATGGATTTTCAATATATATCTAACGACTGTTAAGAATTTATTGCAAAAATACCTCCCGGTATAACTGGCATAGTTCACAATATTGTTCATGATGATTGTGATCTTCAAATTTCTCAGACAGTATATCAGTTTCTAAATCACAAATGTCCGCAGATGTTTGTGTGTTATTCGAAGAACAGCTAAAAAAATAAACATTTTTAATTATTTCGAAATACATCATTCATTACAATACCCACGTAGAGGCTATAGAAACCCTGCGTCCAAGTGATTTGGAATAATTTGTTTCGTTTACAGATATATTTAAAGTCTTGCAATCTCTTGTATGGCAAACTGGTTTTTGTTTACGCACGCAGGAGTTTGGTAAAGAATCCTGTGATCTTATGGTTTGCAAGGTACAAGGCCTTCGGTAAAGCGTACTTTTGGTACAGTTTGTATTTTGGCATTTTCTCATAAGATTTGTTGTGTTTTTAAGATCTTGAGAGTTATTGTTTATATTCAAAACAGTATCCTTTATGTTAAATTCTGATGTTATTTCCACTTTGGGTGCTATTATGCCCTGGAAATATTCGAAATTTGAAATTTTCTAATCAATTTATTGTATTTCTTCTTACCGGAAATGCTGGTGTAGTTTTCATTAGTAATTGTGTGGTATTTATGTGCGGACATTTTAATTGGGGTTCTATATATTGTAGCATATCCATTATGACGCCTTGATAGTAAGATAAACGCCGTCCATTTTGCCAAAGGGTAATTTCTAAAGATTCTTTTTTTAAATTATTTATTAAACTTGCTAGGTTGTTAGCATTTTTGAAATAACCCTCCATTTTAAAACGATCATGGCACAATAAAGGAAAAAATGGTTCCATAGCTCCCGTACGAAAGAAATAACCCAAAGCTTTAATAGTAACCTCCAAATAGCCATGGCTGCACAACCATACACCAGGGCAAGTTACCTGTAAAGGTAAATAATTCTTAAAATATAAAGAAAAATATTGTAAATTTTCTTACCGCTTCTAATTTTACAAGAATTTTTACATGATAACGCTGGTTATTCATTTTTTCTGTCTCCAGATACTATTTTTAATAATAAAAAATGGAAAACTTGACATTGGGTTGCAGTTATAATAGGGATTTGTTTTAAACAAATTCATTGTCTTGTTGTCATAACAATTTCTTATTGCTAGAGTAACTAACTTCTTAAAGACATGCGTTTTCTTAGCATTATATCCCCCCTCCCATTTACCTGTTGCTAATGTCATTGCATAGAAAACATTGCTTTGCAGATTTTCTAATTTTTATCAACGTATTTTCGTATTATTTTACAACTATTTCCTTAAAAATTATAATTATTGGATAAACTTAAACATATTCGAGCAAATCTAGCTGATCAAATATTTTACCAATCAAATAGATAAACAAATTAAAAGGTATGGCCTTTTCAAATTCATGTGATTTAAGGTGACTTCTTAAGTACATACAAGTTCTAGCAATTTCCCTTAAGGTGCTATGCACACTAGGCTCCAACGGCAAGTGAAGGCAGGCCAAAACCGCATACAACCAGTCGCCCAGCCATTGCTCACTACAGGCTAAATCTAAAATAGCTACGGAAGTTCCTGCCTGCGAAGTAGATGAAGAGGCCCCTGCTATGGCCAAGCCTTCATTTGTAGTCTCGTCTTCTCCCTCACCTTTTAGCCAATCGCTTAACATTACCAACAGCTGTTCCAAAGTGCGTTGATTGAAATGCAATATGATGCTAAGCAAAGGTTTATTTTGTTGGCAAAACTTAAGCCAGGCTAACTCATCTGTTATTAGTGGAGGTTCCAGGGCATTGTCGTAATTGTGTTGAGTCAAATGTTGGCGCAGCATCATTATTTTAGAACGAGTTCTTATGAAATTCATTGACTGTGTGTTCTTCCACTCTATGGTGGGCAATAGTTCGGGATCAGGATCAGTGCAACTTAACTGGAAATTAATTAGAATTATTTTTTTATCAATTAACCCTCAACTCTATTTGGATTCTATACCTGTTCATCCACATTAGGGGCATTTGATTTCGCTTGGGGCTGTTGCTCCTCCAATTTTTTGGGTCTTTTCACCACCACAGCTGGGCATCGTTTACGCTCATATAGCATGTGCATTAAAAATTCTTCACCGGTTTGAGGTTGCTTTTCTGGATCGAAATCTTTACCAGGAGGTGTTATTTCCAATGCCTGCTGTTGAAATGTTTCATTTTCTTCCGCATCCATATTAATATAAACAATTGTTTGCTCAGATAATTAAAATAAATTCGCAAAGTGAGTTTTCAACAAAACAGCAATGAAATGTCAAACAGAGTGTGTACAAATGACAACAAAAGTTAGCAAAGCAAGTAAACAGAAGAAACAAAACCGACTAAACAGCGAATATTTGTACAAATGCATCTCAAAAGAGAGCGAATTTGATGAAAACAACTCAGTTTATTAGCGATCGTACTCTTTACACTCTCTTACAACAGCAACAACAATAGTAAAGCCATTTTAGTAAAGAGCAGAGTCATTCAGTAGTGAAACGTTAAGAAGTGTGGAGTTAAAGCGTTGTCTATTTATTAATTGAAGAAAGTTTATTGAATAGTCAGTTAAATATTTAATGTATTTAAAGTAAATAGTGTTAAAAGTTTATATTTAAACGTGGGTGTGTTGTTAAAATTAATCCGGTGTTTGTAAAGTACTTTAAAAGAGTTCCTTTTATGCTTGACAAAAAGTAGAATGAATTGCCATTTTTTTTTCTATAAAGAATTCACAGCGTTGAAAAACTTGAAAAAACATTGTACATGTTTTTAAAGTGTTAATTTCAAGTGAGGAATGTTAATGAAGATTTCATTTTGTTACGATTGTTAACAATATAAAAGTTATTGAGGAATAAAATGCTTTTATCTTATGTTCAATTGCAAGAAGCCTTTATTATAAACCGTCGCCATTTTTTCGTAAAATGTTAGGTGTTGCAAAACGTAAACAATTAAATTAAAACGTGAAAAATCGCGACCTTTGGTATATGAGTAGCTACAATACCGAAAATAAAATTACCGTTGTTTTTTTGTATACAATGAATAGTAATGTAAAAATATAAATGGAAATAATTAAAAGCTTTTAATTTTGGAATCTATTTAAAAAGTGAAATAGCTAAAAAAAATTAAATAAATTTTATACACAGTTTTAAGATATTGTATGATTTGCAATGTGTTATATTAAATTGCCGTTACACTTAAAAATCTTTAACAGAACTGCCAGCGTTTGCGTTGACTATAGTGTTGTAAAACGTTCATAAGTGTGTTAGAAAGTAAGTGAGCTTCGATATGCCTACAACATATGAAATATAAGCACAATCCCAAACCAACAAAGTAAACAAAGTGAGCGTTACAATCCGAGTAAGATTTAAATAAAAATTTTAACATTTACTTTATATAACAACAACGACAATTTGTAATACAAACTTTCATTTTTTACATTAAATTGTCCATGACCTGCATTTCTTAAATTCTTCGATGACTTGCATTTTTTTACAGTAAATTTGTCAATGTATTGCATTTTCTGCACTAAATTTCTCGATGACTTGTATTTTCTACAGTAAATTTGTTGATATCTAGCATTTTTATAGTAAATTTGTCTATGACTTGTCGAATTGGCTAGTGAGTCCTGTTTGGTAATCATTTCTGCCCAATATTTGGTGGTAATTCACTCTGAGAATAGGCACTCATATGCATTTAATGGGAAATATGGATCTGTAGAATGTTTAAACAAGCAACCTTTCTCACAATGTACCCATTTTTTGTAGTGGGCTAGTTATAGTAGTATATTGACATGTACTATTCCCTTTTATACTTACATTGATTTTAAGGTTTATATTTTCAATGACAACAACGTAAATAAAAATTCATTAATTAGTTATTTTTTTTTAATATTCAAATATTTAAGTTTTTTTATTTTTATTTTTACTTTATTTTCTTTCCATTTTTGTTATGCAAATAGTTTTCCTTGTTAGTCTTCTTTTGTTTTGTTTACAGTATTTATTAAATTTAATTAACAATAATATACATATAATATAATTAATTTTTATATATTTATTTTTCTTAGTTTTTTGTTTTTTTTTTGTTTTAAATTTAATAGGTTTCTTATTGAATTTTGGCGTACATAAATATTCAGGCATATATACGAATATAGTTTAAACTATTTAAATATATATGCTAATATATGATGGTACATATTTATTTAGAAAATGTTTATAAAATTATCTAAGCTAAGTTTTTTGTTCAATTAAATAACTATTGAATTGAAAAATGAAATCTTTACTCAATTATTAAGCCACAGATTCTACAATCAATAGCTTGATTATTATTTCCTTTAGTTTCGTTCACATTTGTTAGTTAATAAATATTGTTTATTAAAAACTCATTTTGAACTCGTCTTAATAGAAAATACAATAAAAAATAATAAAATTAATTTTAATTCTTTTCCGTACATAATTTAACCTTTATTATCATTGACTTTTTGAGTTTTTATTGTTTTTCCTTATAAAATTATACTGGTTTTAAGCATTTGATTTTATTATTAAATTATTAATACTACTTTTACTTGGTAAAAAGAATATTCTAGAAAAGAAGAAAAGAATATTGTGCTGTTTTTTCAATTAATTAATATACATACAATATATAAATAATTTTGTTTAATTTTTGTTTATTGTAATTATAAAGTACTCCAGGAGTTTTATTGAAATTGAAAAATATTCGTATTTCTTTTCATTTATGATAAATATTGACGATATAAATAATGAACTCAAATGATACAGTCAGCCATGGCCGACTATTCTATAGGTTACAACAATACTACATGTTTGTTCGTTCATTGAATTGAGAAGATTGATGCAAGCAATCTTACAATGGAATACCAACCTTTATTGGTTTAACTTTTATTTATTTATTTTTTTGAACGAACTCCGTGGAGTGTCTTAAAGAAAACTTTTCAACCTGAGATCTTGGATGATGATTTGTTTGACGCGTAATGCCATAATGGGCTGCAGGAAACTGCGCTCGAATTTGTTGTCATTGCTTATAGCGGGCCTTTGACAGCATAAACTGAAAAAAACGCAACTGAATCAGTTATTCACTTAAAAAGTCAAACGGTAAAGGTAAAAGTAGTAAAGTTAGGTAAATGTGAATTTAGGCCATTTTTGGACTATTGTTATACCACAGTCTTTTAATGCATTTAACACTAGAATCATTCAGAGCTTATGGAAAAACCATTTAGACACTCTATATCTGCCCTAGACATATTATGGAGCTTTTCCCCCTTCGATATAACAGTAGACTAATGCGTCTTGCATGTGTTCCCGCGAATACAATGTTCAGTAATGACTTCGTCAAGTAGACTAAACTTGCTTTAAAACTGAGCAAGCTCTCCATTCACACTTAATCTAGATAACTCATCCAAAAGTTCAATGGTTGTACCATGTCTTTTCAATTCATTTGCTATAAAGAGTTCGGAATGCCATAAGAATGTGAAAATTATATTGCCTTATTATTTCGCTCTTTTTTTATTTTGCACACAAATTTTGTGCAAAAATTAATGATTTGAATTTTAAGAAAAAAACCACATACTTTTTTAATATAATTTTGCTGTAGTAATATGGGTGTAACCTAAAATACTTGTATTAATAAAACAGACTACATTCATATGAAAAATTTAAATAGAAATCTTGGCCTAAAATTAAAAGTTTTAGAATTCTTAACATTATGTTTCGTAATTAAATATTGAAATTCTTTAAACAAATTTATTTTATTATTATTATTGTTATTGGTTTTTGTGTATAGAAAAGGGTTCCCATTTTTAAAAATTTTTTGTTTTATTTTGTTTTGTTTTTGTAATATGGCTTTAAGTTAGTAATACTTTATGCTAATTATAATGCTAATTTTTATTTGTAATTATTTTTTAATTAGTTTAATAAAATGTCAGCAATTTTTTTAAATTTTTTAAGTTTTTTAATTTATTTATTTTATTTTATTATTTTTTGTATGCAAGTCTAGTTTTAAGTAGGCATTTAGAAAAAAAAAAATTTAAATTGAAGCTTAGGTTATATTATATGTAAGTATTGAGATTGTTACTACACAGGCACTTTAGTAGATTAGGAGAAAATTAATTTAAAGAAAAATCATGGGAAATGTATTTTAAAAAGTTCACAATTAGTAGAAAAAAATTAGTAAAATATAATGTAAAATAGAAAAACTTGTATACAATATGTTAATCTGTTCCCCTCTTTAATATCATCAGGAGTAGCAATACCTGTTTCCAATAATGGTATTGATTATCCAGTTTAGATTGAAAGAAAAAATTTATTTCAAATTTATTTCCTATCGCCATCTATAGCAACCATTATAGTTGATTTGGATTTCACTATGGACTACACAAAAAACATGAAAACATGATCTGTACCTCCCAGGAATCATTGTTCAAGTATTCTTATCCAAATCACGCCATAAAATATGGTATGGCCTTTAAACTATTCCATTATTGTAGTTTTATTCCCACGAATCAAGAGTTAAAGTGTATTGAATAAGAATATGCATTTATTTAAAGTGATTGTAAAATCGCTAAAGAGTCAATTGACTCTGCATTTAACATTATCAGTGGATGCCGGGTGCCTCCTACACTCAACGAAATATTAGTTTAGCAATTTCCTATTACAATTTCAAACCCAAAGAAAACGAAAAAAATATTGTTTTTCGAAACCTGATTACTTGACAAGAAATCTTTTTTAGCCGGAGCAAGTTACACACAACTCATCTTGAGGATAATAATGATTATTTTCTTTTTATTATTATTGCTCTAGGAAATATGAATTACAGTAAATAATTGCTTTAATTTATTTATACACATCAACTGTAAGTGACGGCAAAACAGAAGTCACATACATATACACACAGTACCGTAAAATAAAAGCATAGATAATGAACATATAAACCACCATCACCCGACAACCATTATTTGTCTAAATGACAAACCATCCAATAAACCAACCAACTGATAGAACATAATGAAAAAGACACATTAGAAGTATTTTATGGTCCTTTGGTGCATTTAGCTTTCTCTTACTGTCACATATATTGTGTGCATTTCAATTTGTTAAGCACTGGATTTCGTAATTTCTCTCTACTTCCATTCTATTCGTCCGGCGTCTTGCATTTGAAACAAATGTCAATTATTCAAGCGTCAAATTATAGTCTTATGTAGTTTTCACATCAAATAAAATGTTTTTATTAAATAATTACTTAATCCGCTCCTAGTTGGGCTAGAGTATGAGGGTATGACGGTTATGTAAGAGATGGCAATATATTTGTAACAATAGGCTATGGTTAGTAGCAGTATTTCCTAAGACCTTACAAAACTGATAAACTTATTTGAATGTAAATTTTTGGTAATATTGTAGAGCAAAAAGGGAATATGCAACTCCCAAAGTGTTATTTACAATTCACATTTAAAACATATAATGCGCTTACGGTTTAGAATTCGATAAAAGCATAATTGACTTATGCATCTTTTGCAAGAAAAACGAATCATTCTTGATTAATTTCGAGAATCTAATCATATTGCTTAATATGTCAGGGTATTGTTATTGACTGCTATAATTATCCGGTATGTACTCTGGACTTTTGTAAGATTCAAAGGTGGGAGTGATGGTAAAATTCGTATTTAATTCAGTAGCCATTTCTATCCTTAATATGTACATGTGAAAATTGTTTGTCAAGCCATAGTTTGTCAAGCCAAGGCTATATGAAGTAAAGTAGAGTGTAAAGTCAAATTGGTACACTTTTATTTAGTCCTTAGTGTCCAGACCACAACAATATTTAAGAACCGAAATGCAAGAGTATTGTTTTTCTTTTAATGGCTACTTTTCTTAATAGTTCCGCTTATTGATTGTCCCTTTTAGCAAGTACACCACTACCTCTTTTAATTTTAAACACTGTTTTTATGAGTCTTATTTACAATTTACAATGTTTTTGTTTTTATAGCAGCTTTTAAAAGGAAAAGCTAAACATATTTACTGTTGAACAGTTAAAAAAACAAAAAAACAGAAATGGGGAAAAAGAAAATTAACAAAAAAAAAAAAAAGGCAAAGAGTAATAAAAGATTGGATGGATAGTCGCAAAATTTAAAGGGAAACCTTTTTTTTATCGTTTATAACAGAACATTAACTTAAATTGTAAAAAAAAGAGGAAAACAGAATTTAAACAGGAAAAAAACCAGCAAAATTAACCCACTATCCGACAATGTACCGTTCTGGTAATAGAAAATGCTGTTAAAATAATGGACGCAAAGTAGTTGAAAGAAGAATGAAAGAAAATCTTCTTCGTAAACGTAAAAAAGGCTGGTGCATAATCAAACGAGTTTCCTCGAATTTTTGAAGCATTAAGGATACTCTTTCGTTTGTAAAAGGCTGATAATGGGAAAATTTTGATTTGTGTCGGATAATGGGAGATAATGGGTGGGGGTTAAAAAACAAACCAGCTTTGATGATTTTCTTTTGAAACATTTTCTTATAAATAATTGTTTGTTGTTTTTCCTTTGAAATATCAATACATTTTAGGCATTTAGATTGGCTTTAATTGTTGTTTTTTGTTTTTTTTATTTTGTGTTTAAATTTATAAACATTTCATCTCATTTCATACGGATATGGATATGTAAAGGTTTTCTTTTCATTTTAATGTTCAAATATTTTTTTTTAATTTAGTTTTCTTTAATTTATTCAATAATTCAATTGTAATTTTATCTAAAATTTTGTTTTATTTTCTTTTATATTAAAGTTATTAACTTTGTTAACACATTTACTAAAATTAAGTTTCAGTTTTAATTATTAATTTATTATTTCATTTAGAATTTTAAATTTTTCTTATTCTTATGTTTTTCATTTTATTTTATTTTATCTATGCAATTTTTAAATTATTTTTTAATTTAGTTTTTAATAAGACTTCAATTAATGATTTTTTTTTTCAAAATTTTTCCTTTTTGGTTTTTACTTTTGTATCACAAACTTTTATGTTTTAGCTTAATTAGTTATTATTGTTGTCGTTTTTTTGCTTTGCTTGCTTCTAATTGCGTTCCTTAATACCCAATACTCTCCTGAACCCCGACAATGGCTTTGAGGCATTATTTCCCGTTTGTACGCTAGTGGAGGTAAGCGAATAGGCATTTTGATATGTGACGGGAAAATCTGTCGGGGCCAGGAGTAAACCTCACGTTCTCACGAATTTATAGACGATCAGAAAGACCATAAAGGAAATGGCCACTAATATGACTGCGGTTATCACTTTGGCGCAGGTATTCAAACCGGATTCATTGGGATTGAGGGGACGCGAACTCATGCGTGTATTGGAACGTCTACGTTTGGAAGCCAGGCCACGGGCTAAAGCCGGAAACGCTAGAGATTGTGTGAAGGTTAATTTGTGTATCGATTCGCTAAGCGAATAGGGACCCACCGAACCGCGTGCGGCTGCCCTCAGGAGGGCATATTCCAAATCCAAAGCATCAAAGAGAGAGTAACGAGCCGTCATGGTCGAGGAGCGACGACGTTCGTGACGAGCATCACGTTCGCGATCGGATTGCGGCTGTAGCCACGGATCGGAGACTCGCTGCTGCGCCCCCGCACCAGCGGCCGCAGCTAAGGCGGCTGCGGCTGCCGCTGAAGAGGAGGAGGACTGGTGTGCGGTCACACCTCCGCCTAAGCTAACGGCGGCTACGGAGGTAAGCGACGACGTCGTCGACGACGAGGCAGAACAGAGACGCAAATTCATGGCCAAGCCATTGTCATGGAACTCAGTCGCATCCTCGATCGATGTCTGGTCGGGTGAGGTTTGAGCCCTTTCCAAAGCCGCCGTGTGCTTCATGCGCAAGGCAAACAGTCTGGCGTGGTCGGGATGCAGTAAAGCACTGGACTTGCGACGATAATTCGGCGCTCCAATGCTAATGCTGGCTCTAGCTCCCATCCCCTGACCTCTCAGCGATAAATTGGGTGATCCCAGAGTTGGTGTGGTGGTTGGTGAAACATTGCAGGAACTAATGACACCACAATCAACAACACCTCCATGGCCGGCACTCACAGTTATCAAAGCTGCGCCAGGTGGTGGTGGCAAGGCATTGGGTGAAGGCGAAGCCTGTACCGAATCAATACCGGAATCGCCCGCATGCAAAGTATCACAAAACAGTGAACTACGACGTTCACTCGTGTTCAGAGATAAATGATTGCCCGATGTATTGTTGCTACTGTTACCGGATGTACTGGTTGTTAGAGTGGTCCCCACACTTGTGCTGGTACTGTTACCACCTGCACTGCTGCTGCTAGTGCTTGTCTCCGCTATGGCAGGGAAAATAAATGATTGCCCGTCAGCTTCACCTCTGGGAGAATCCTGCGATGAATACGAGACAACAAAAGAGAGAGAAAGAAAAAAAACAGACACAATAAAAAGGCATAAATTAATACAAAATTCCCAGTAGCAGGCGACGTATTACAATATATAACCATAAGAAGAGAATAATTGAGCAAAAAAAAGTGCATGATAAATGATTCCTGTGTGTTATTAAGTAAGTAAGTTAGTAAAAAAAAGAGAGTAAAGGGGTAAAAAATACATGTACATGTGTGTGTATATTACAAAATCTGGACAAATTTATTGTGTAAAGAGGAAAAGGCAATTCTCTATGGGACTTATTATACACAAAAGGGACATTTTAAGATTTTCAAAAATTTTCAAATTTTTTTGCTTTTTTGTTTTAAGTTTTAATTTAATTCGAAAATTTTGTTAAAGAATAAAGAATTACGGGGGAATACTAATTAATACAGGTAGGGGAGTTTATATTTAGCAAAGGTTTATATTTAAAAAAAGGTTAACAGCTAAGAAATAAGATAGCAAAAGAGGGAGAGAGGGAAAAAGATTAGACATATTAAGAGTAAAAAAAAACATGCATTTTAATTGAAAAGCTTTAAATTTATTTCATTTAAAAGTTAAATAGTTAAATAAAGGGGGAACATAGTTAATTTTTTATCGTTAAGTTGTGAGTTTCAGTAGTTTACAAACAAACGCCTACCCTTTGACCTTCAGGACCGCTGTTACGGCGCAATTGTATAAAGCCTTCCTGTCTTAAATGCGGCTTTAACAATCCGTTCAAAAAAGATACAATAAATATTTTTTTGTTTTGTTTTAAACGAATTTACATAAAGGATTCCAGTGAAAACAACGACAACGTTGTCATATTTATTCAAGTTTTTTTTTTCGGTTTTTGATTTGTCGTAGGCGCACAACACAGAGACGAAAGACAACAGAAAAGAGTAACAAACAAACAAATGAACGTATTTATAAAGAAATTAATTTTATAAATTAAAGAAAAATAAATTGAAAACAAAATATGAAAATGGTATAAGAAATGTACGAATATCAAATTTATTCATTGTCATTTCCATTTTTTCTCTTTCAAAATAATCTTTTTTCTTTTTAATTTAAAGAGCAGAATAGAATGCTGTGTGAGTGTAAATATTTGTATGGGTTTGTGTGTGTGAGTATGGTATGTGTGCAAATGTGAGTAAATGTTGTTTCTTAAACAGTGAATACGATTCGTTTCTGAATGTCACTTTGAATCATTTAAGCTGGTAAAAAAAACTTACCTGACTGGGCCACACTTGTAGCAGAGGCAACGAACATGTGGGTTTATTATTTAAATTATTACCACCATTAACACCACCGGCACCACCACCACCACCACCACCACTACTGCCACTGTTTCCGCCCACAATAGAGGTTTTCACTTTTGATAAAACAGTGCCGCCAACACCAACTCTACCACCACTACCAGATTCGCTATCGACCTCATGAACTGGTGCACTCTGGGCCAAACTGGTGTAGTGCAAATGATTAAAACGTTGAGCATCATTTGTGGTGACCTTTGCACGTGTTGGACTTTCGTATCCGGTAGAATCTTCGGATGAAGTGGTTTTTGGCGAACGCCAAAATCGTTTCAGACGCAATTCGCGTCTTTTTTCTTGTTTCTGCAAATAGGAAAATGATTTAAAAAGATATTTATAAGAGTTCTTATTAATAGAACATAAATTTCTAAAAATAAAATAAGAAATTTCATAGATTTTGTTCATACTGAAATATTAAATAATTAATTTCACAATTCTTCACGTTTTATATTAAAAATCTGAAATATTTAATTTCTGTTTTCTGCAATGTATTATCTAAATATCCTTTATTTTCCCATATATCACCACTGATTATGTGAAAGTAAAATCGGTAGTTTCGCTTCAGGCATCAACCTGTAGAATGAAACTGCTAAACAGTCAATTGTTTTTGAGAATCTTATTTAATAATTTTTAAATTCAATAATAAAGCTTATCGTTTGATCTTCTTAAGCTTATTAAGGCATGGAAATCTTTAAGAAAAAATATTCAACTTTACAACTTTGCCATGGCATTCGAAGTTTCTTCGTTCGCTTTGAAGTTGCGAAATTTTTCTAGAGGCTAAATTTTTTCATAAAATTGTTGCCAATAATATTAATAATAACGATACATTATTATCTCTAATGTATCTGACGTAATTTTTAGCTTATTTTGCCAATTCTGCTCCTCTTCTACAGTCTTAATTTAAAAATTCCTTTTGATTTGGTTTCACTTGTTTTATCCTTAAGACTTTAGAACTTTTGGTTTTGTTTCGTTGTTTTTTTTTTCTTATGCAATTGTTTTCGACATTGTTTAGGCCTGGATATTTAAATGGAATTTCGTACCGTTTTTCTTTTCAAACGCCAATTTACGTTTAAAGGCCTTCTGTTTTGTGTTTTTCCTTATTTTTCGTTTTTGAAAAGACAATAGCCCAATGGTTTTGGAATATTTATTGAATTCTTATTTAGATTTTCCAAGAATGTTTTGTCTTTTTTTTTGTTTATTTATTTTATTGTTTAAATATTCATTCGTTTTTAAATACTTTATTTAAATGTTTTCATACAATACATACTCGTACAACCCGTACAATATATTGATTGAATGATTTATGAACAAAATTATTTATTGATTAATAAATTAAAAAGAAAATAACATAAAACTTTTCATTCAACATCAAATTATTCCATAGAAAACCAATACGTGTAAAAAGGGAGTGTTTTAATAATATGGAACGGAACAGAATAAAACAGAACAGAGCAGAATATAATAATACCTTTCAATTATTATTTAGCATTCTGGTTTCATATAAAATATTATATATGCGTTTTTAAAAGTATATTTCAATACAAAGTTGTATGTTTTTTCTTTTTATTTTTGTTTTCAAATAACATAAAAAGTTTTTCATTCTCAGCACTGGAGATTTAAAATTTTTGGTTTTAAAAATTCTCTGCTCTGCGTTTAAAGTAGTTAATGACCAAACGATACGAAGAATGCGTATTAAGCAGTGATTGTATATATGCCGTCCAGAGTTGACCAGATTTTCGGCAGATTTTATTAGGGAATACGATCAATGATCAATAGAAAGTTCTGTCACGTTGGTCAATAAGGCCCTTATACTCTATTCTACAAGATATGTGCCAAAAAAAAAATTGACACCTGAGTGACCTTAATATGTCGTTAAAAGAAAATTAAAATTATTTCATTGGTTTTCTAATTTATTTCAAGAATATTTCAATAAAAATACACTCTACCCTTAATTGTATTACAATGGGGAACGATCTAGTTTAGTTCTGTGGTTTTTGTCTGCAGTTTAAATTGCGTTCGGTTATTTGAACCCTATAGTGGTTTAAAATATTTAAACCTGTAAAATAAAATTGCAATAAACTTTTTACCAAAAAGCAAAAACAAAGGAAACAAAAAACAAAAAAAAAATAATAAAAAATAATAAAATTTTGTTGGTCGTATCCATATGTGTTGTGTGTGGTGCAGATTGGTGGTTGGTTTGGTCATAACAATTCTAACCGATTTATTTTATTGTTTGCCTTTATTTGCAATTGTTGCTGGTACTTTTTAAGCGTAATAAACTCGAATCCATTTCACCCAGATCGTACTACATGCACATGCACACGCAGACACATCTAGTGTTAACACTGTTCTTTATAGAGAGGAGAAGAAAGAAAAGGTGAAGAGGAGGGAATAAAACAACTATTTTTCTTGTTGTTAAATTGATATCATTATGGGGGTGTTGCAAACAGAATTGCAATGCAACAGCTGGCAATACCATATCTAAGGGAACGAATACCATTGCATTCAACGTAAGAGTTTACAGACAAAAACACAAAAAAAAAAATAAAAAATAAAAAAAATTAAGATTGTAAAATAAAATAAAATGGAATAGGATAGAAAGAAGTATAGAAAAAAAGGAAAACGAAAAATAAGTAACAATGATTTTGCAAAACAATAGTGGCGGTGAGAGGCTATTTTGAGGCAAAACAATTTCCACTACACGAATACACATTTTAATTGTATTAGAAATAAGTTTTAGCTTATATTACACTAAAGGGCAACTAAGTAGTAGCAACTCACAAATAAATTTTCATTCAAAATGATTATATGACTCAACAATAAGTTTCGCAATAATACTCGAAGCATTTCATTTTCCACGAAATATATTTTCACTTCAATCTTGAAATATTGGCATATATATACATACGATATACTTAAATACATAAATATATATTGTGTATTCGTTTGCATGTTGTCATATTTACCTGCATATTTAAATATCAAATCCTTCTTTTTGTGGTTTTTCATCCCCAGTCTCTTATTACCCGTTTGGCGGTTATCAATTGGAAATGGGCGCAAATAAATATTTAACTGTAATTATAACAGAAAATACAAACACAGAGAAATATCAAATAAACAATATACAATTTAAAAACATGCAACATATTTTTGTTTTTCCTGTCTACCTTGATTAAATAAATACCAAGAAATTAAAAAAATTTTAATTGCAATACAAAATATGTGTGTGTTTATTGGCAAGCGATTTATTTCAATCAGTAGTAGTATTGGAATTAAAAAATACTTTTCAATGCCATTTTAAAATCATATATAATCATATATAAACATACTGATCATATATGTTGATGCTTCTAATATTGTATGATTTTTCTTTTTAAAAAAATATTTGTTTTTTAAATAATTCCTGTGTGGGGACTATATTTTATTTTAATTATTATAATTACTTATGTGATTGAATTATATTAAATGCAATTATAATTGGTAACTGTTTAGTATTAAAATTAAATAAAAAATATGTTGATAGTTTTTATTGTTCAGTTAAATATTTTTAATTACAGGGACAATGTATATAGTTGAGGCATTATCAATCATTATTTTATTAATAATGCATACATTATTTTAACAATTACACACGTTAGGATTAAGACCTAGACTATTACACCGCACATGTTATGTGCGTTAATATTACGTACTGTAAACGTTACGAAATATGTCTGGTCTCTATACAATTAGGTTTTTATTCCTTTTTCCCTAACGTAAGAATTTTCTGGATTTTTTTGTTGAACCAGCCTTTGCAAATATGTCCGCTCTGTTGCTTCTTGCGGCTAGGGACCCACATAAAGGTAAATGTTGCATGGATTCAAACAGCCATTAATTCAGTCTGATTAAAAGCATTGTAAGTAGAAAGTGCAATTTATTAAACAAATCAACATTTCACTGTCTGTTAGGTTAGGTTAGCTAAGGTGGCGGACTCTCCCCTTAAAGGAGATACCAGTTAAACCAGTATTTAGGCTAATGGTGATAGCACAATCAATTCTACCTGGTGATTAAACATATCTTAAAGGATTTGCAGCAGTCCAGTGCCAGTTAGTTCAGTGACAGTTTGTTTTTTAAACATATAGCCGTTCGTTCGTCCATGATCTTTTTATGTAGTTTTTTTTATTATATATACTATCAATTTTTATAAACTAGAAAACTCTGAATACGTGTAGTACGGATGCCTAATAAAGGCGTTCAAAACATAAACCGTAAAATCCATTTTGTTAGCATGTAGACAAAACTTATGCTTATGCTTAACTCTCTCTCTCTCTCTCTCTTTCAGTCTCTCTTACTTACAAACTACGATTTAATGTGACTACTTTACCGTTATTTCTTTAAGTAGAAGAGACATTTAACTAATGTAAATACGTAATTAATTATGAAACGTGTAATGACCTCTCAAAAGCTATTGCCTGGTCTTAGGCTCTTCCATTTTGCATAGTATAAATCGATTTATTGTGTTTCAACTCAGCAAACTTAAATAAAACACGTACATGTACACGTGTGTTCAGATGAGACGAAAACGAAAAACAAACAAACAAAAAAACTTAAAATTTATTTGCCTTAGAGAATATATGTAGTAAATAAATGCCATAAACTCAGGAAAAGGTAATTAACTTTTTAAATTAAACAATTTATTATGGATTTTCTTGTTAAACCAAACAAGCAAACACTCACTCACCAAAAAAAAAAAACAAACTACAATATTTGACAATAATTACTGTTTGCTAATATGTGTGGATATGTAAATGTGTGAATGTATGTATATTGACACTCATACGCCCATCCACCTAGGCCATCAAAATACATAGACACTAATACAAATAATATCCTCTAAATATTTGCCTCCTAAAAGGGGTTTAAGTAACTTTTTGACAGTTTCACAATTCCATTACGTGGTGCTGGTGGTGTTACTGATGGTGTTCTCAACTAAATATTTGAACACAAACAATGGCCAAGACGACAGTATTTGTTAAATAAAGTTTTCTTTTGTTATTAAAAAGATTTATGAGCGTTTGCTTAAGAAACACCTGTGTATGCGTTTTATATACCTGGTAAAACGTTTAATAGTTTTTCAGTTTTAAAAAAGAAAGGCATAGAAAAACGAGTAAGACAAAGTATTTGTTTTTAGTTGTAAATAAAGTTTTCCAATGAGATTTAATACTGTCTGTTAAAGGTGACACAATGAAAATCTATTTCGCTTTAAACAAAGTTAGTTTTGACAACAATGTAGTTTTCTTTCTTTAAAGAAAAAATTAAAAAATGTGCTTTTAAGTTTCGTTTCGAGTGAAATTAGAATTAGAAGGCTTTAAACAGTGGTTTTATTAACTTCCTTAACAAAAAGAAATTAAGCTGAATCTGATCATTTTGGGCGAATCACACAACAAACTGTACTTTTAGACACCTTTAAAGGAATGAAAAGACAAATTGGACCATGCTGCTCCTGTATAGGGCTCCTTCCTAAACGTGGATATATTATTCTAATTTTTCTAATAAATAAAGGAACTGCTATGAATAACTTATAATTTCTTTCTTTAAAGGACTTCAAACAAATTTAATTTTGATGAGCGTTTATCAATTTATTTTTTGTACCCATTTGAATAACTTTCGGTTTTGTGCATTAAATTATGAAAGTATTTTTTTCGTTCTTATTTTTATATGAATATGTATGAAAAAAAAGTAGATAAAAAATAAATACCTGATGACCCTGACCTTTGCTGGTACATATGTTTTGTTTTTCTTATATTGTTAAGACCCTCTGTTTTTTCTTTGCGTTTGAAGACTATGTCTTCTTTTGTTAATGTTGATGGCTTTATTTTATTTTATTTCGTTTCGTTTTATTTCATATCTTAGCAAAATAATTTCAATTGTAACAGAACACCTTTTTTATTCAAGCAATTGAACAAATATTCAAGGGGTTGGTGCCACCTGCCATATTAGGTTGTTAAGGGGCCTTTGTTTCGGTATATGAAAGAAATGGTTTAACTCATGGTTTTTAAAGAGAAATGAATTTTATTTCATGGTGACATGACCCACATATGTTATGTGGGTGAAATTTTAAGTTTTTTTTTGTTATAGGCCGCAGTCTTTTCATATGGTTAACAATCTCATTAATTTGTTACAAGTTTTTTCTTCATTTGCGTTCTTTTCTTTACTATTAGTCACGCAAAGAAATGATGGCAAAAAAGCGAAAAAAAACGACAAAAGACAAGTACGAAAAGCAACAACTATTTTGAAGAAGTTTTTCCATTATTTTTGTTGTTTAAGTTTTCTATCCGAAACCAACTAAAGCCTCAAGGACATTTGAACAAAGCAAAACAAAAAATGAGTACAAAAATAAAAATACAAAAAAGAAATCAAAAATTCTTGAAAAGAATTTTTAGTCTGCGAATTAAGAAATAAGACACAAAACACAATAAATTTCTTATAAAGAATATTTAAAACTGAAACAGAAATAAGAATTCTATTTATGCTACTAGCCTTTCTACGTTTTCTCTTTACTTTTACAAAGTTAAACCTGCCAATATCGTAGGACACAAAAAAATCCCAACAACCAAACAAATTAAACATGAGGTAATAAGTTTATAAGGGTGCAAGGGAGGGTAAAGTAAAAGACTACAATTACAGAAACAAAAATTACCATATCGTATAATAAAAAATGCAATTTTTATTGCCACTTTACAACACCTTTAATGTCATTTAATGGCCTTGTCTACTCATAAATATATATACATACACATACATATACACCAACACATATTACATGTACCTTGAATTTACCGATAATACTGTTTTGTCTGGATAAATAGCTGACAGTCCATTATACGTTCCACAACTTGATTACTGTAGTTAAGGGGTAAATCACATTAAAAAAAAAATAAAAAAAACAACAACAGCAGTCTACAAATGACACTCCTTGACAGTGAACGTCAACAGCTAGAACAGTAACTACCAATGGCAGTGACAATGACAACAGTAGCAGCAGTAACAACAACAACAATAGATTATAGTCTTATAAAACGTTACATGTGACAACAGTTAACAGTTTTAGTTTTTTTTTTCTCATGGCAGTTACGAACAGGAAGTAAAAAAGTAAAAAGAGATCGACAATGACATCAAAGTGCAATAAACAATATTTACAGGTTTTAAATTAATAATAAAAAGATAACTAAAAAGAAAGTAACTGTAAATATTGTTTTCGGATCATAATTATATCGCGATTAAATTAAAAGTTTTAAATTGAAAAGTAGCACGATATCTTTCACTCACAGCTTGGTAGATACATAGACACTATCACTAAGCAAAAGAAGAAGAATAATAAAAAAGTACATAAAAAAGTATATAAAAAATGAGCACCAAACGTAAGAAATGCATAGAACGATCCCAAGAATTATATTATTCAAAGATTAAAAAAAAAGAGAGCAAAAAATTGAATTTAGAAGAGTACTATAAGCAAAATAATTAAAATCATACCAAATATATTTCTTTTACTAACTTTTGTATTTGTTTTTTATTTTCAGGTTAAAAGAAACGACAAAAGTATCACGGGTGAGTGAATTAAATAAAATGTACTCTCATATTTATTTCTCAAATAATTTTTAACTTTTTAAATAACTAATTTGAAAAAGTATCATAAGAAAACTGAAGCTTAAATAATTTTTAATTGGCCTTACAATATCATAGTACTCAGTTTCTATAGGTCGATATATAGAGTAGACACACTTGTGAAAGGATTGCCTCGTTGTGAGGCGTATCCTATGTGTCGTCCTATTTTGGTCTCATAATAAATGTCTGACTCTGGCGGATCAGTGAGTTCCATTGCACGGTAAAAGTGCCGACACGTTCTCCTGCGTCATAATACTGGGCACCTGCTGAGTAGGTGAAAAACTATTAACTGCTCTTTCTCGTTCTGCAACTTCTATAGAATTCATTGGCCACATGTGATATTTATCTTACCAGCCACCCAATATCTGCAGTGAATCCATTCAGGTCCAAAAGTCCTATAAAAACTAACTCACCAGAGCCATACAGCAATCAATGTACTGCGTTTCAGTATACAATTCCAAAAAAAAAAGGATATGTGTAGGTCTTACATATACTTCTGCACACTCTTTTTGAAAAAAGTGATGACTATGTTCCACAGGCTAGTCCTCGTCCTCTGAGCACAGTCACAGTTCGAAAACCTATCAAATTCCTGATAAGCTCTTTATCCAGGATCAATACCCGAGCTTGGGTCATAGGAGTTTAGATATTGTGCAACCTTTCCTATTCTGAGCGAACAATCGTCGTAAGGAAGGCACCTGTTTCCAAGTTCTCTCTTGTCTGTTCATCTAAAATTTTGCTTTACCTAATCGGTAGTATACTTTAAAATCTTCCTGCAGACTAAATCAGTACTTAACTGACGTAAAGTCTACTCAATTTTCTAAGGCAGCCGGCAGTCGTCTATAAATATCACACGACCATCTAGCAAACTATTTACTCTTCAATTAAATTAAACTAAACTACAACTTAAAATGTTTTCGTTCTTACTAAGTAAAGATTTCCACAACATTTTATTAGTTTTCCTTGTTATTAGTGTTCTTCTTTACGAATTTACAACAAATTAAACTTAAATATGTCAACACACATTTAATTATTTTTTCAATATTTATAAAGATCTGACATGTGATAACGGGATTCATTATTAAAATAAATTTCGTTCAATGTTCGTATATGCCATGCACATGCACATACACACTCAAATTTAATTTCTCCACGTTTTCAATGCTTGAGGGATTGCAATAATTTACAGTTAAAATTCACATAAGCGTAGACATACGTTCTTATTGTTATTGTTGTGTTTCATTTTCTTTGAAAACTATAAATTATTATTTTGCACCACTTTTTAATTAACAAAAATAATATAAAACAATTAAAAATTAATCTAAATATGAATAAAATATTGACACTTTTTTATTTAGACACTACAAATCAAAATTGTTAAATTTTTTCAGTTATTTTATGAATATTTAACGCAACTAGTTGTTATATTGTTTAATATCAATATAAATAATATGGTAGGATTTAATTTCCGCTTAGCTTTTTTTAGAGCATAGACTCTTTAGTCTAGTAGGTAGTGTGTTGGCTTATTAGAGGTGTAATCATAATTCAAACCCCAGGTCAGATGTTTCCAACGAAATATGAAAAATATTTCTTGGACGACTTCCTTTTAGCAGATTTCTGCCAAAAACTCTGAGAGTAAATAAAATTGTCATGAAAAGTTTTTTAAAAATCGACTTTAAACTGTAGGTTCTGCCACCTATAGAAAAAATTTACATACACAATGTAAGTAGTGTGAGTAGCTTGATCATAATCCTGAGTGAAGGTTTGTAATGACCAGTTAAGTTAGTAAGTAAAGATATTTACATTAAAACAGACAAAACTGGTGGCTTCTTGTATATTCTGTCTGAACATAGAACTTTATTGGGAGCCCTGAGCGTACGAATCTCGAGTTGTCCACAGCATGTGTGTCTCAATTGTGGCGAGAAACGCAATCGGCGTTCTTTGAAGGCATGCAGATGAAAATAGGGAATATCTTCGAACAGAACTGGGATTTTCCTCAGAAGAACGAATTTGTTCCATGTTAGTCGAAGCTTTTGTTTCATAAGTCTTTCGTCTTTCTAGTAGTAGGACAATTCAATGAATTGATAATGACAGCCTACCTGACCTAGCTTGCAAGAGATTAATTGCAATTTATCTTCAGTCACTACAATAAAAAATAGTTTTTGTTTTTCTAATTTCCAGAGAACAAATTTTCGTATTTCTTTTAACAACCAATGATAGCCTTAACTTTATTAAATATTTATAATAAAAATGTTGGTCATTATACTTCTGTCATGTGCCTAATTGCTTATGTACGTTGCCTAATATTCTTGTGACCATATGCTTTGCTTTGCTCTGCCATCCTTTATTTCAGTTACATGCAAGTGTGATTGCATGCAAAAATAAACTTTTTTATTGCTCTTTATGTAGGATCCAAAGTAAAGTTAACAAAAAAAAATCAATTTACTTTTAACGTGCAAAAAATATGACATTTTACGTTGCAAAATTTGTTTTTCTAGTTGTTGTTGTCATCCTCTGCGACATGTGACATATAAAAACCATTCAAATGTATTCAAGTCTTCTTTTTTCTAAATATCATTCTACTATGAGGGTGGCATTGTTTCATACACATGTGTTTACTTTTACTGCCGTTGTTGTTGGTTGTTTTTGTCCTTTTTTATATTAAATTTATATGTTTTCTTACCTCTTCTTTTCTTTTTGCTATACTTTTATTTGGTATACATTTAATAGCAAAAACGTGACTTCAACTTTGGTAATGTTGTCCCATAAAAGCAGTATAAGTAGGAAGTGTAAGTAAGGAGGGACCGAAGAAAATAGTAAAACCGGAAGTCAGCAAAATGGCAAAGTAAGCCAATGAATCAACAAAAAAATATATTGAAAATTTTACTTCAGTATGTTAATCTAATAAGGTATAAAACCCATAAGGATTAAAAGACACAACAACAAGGCATATAGGAAAATATCAGAAGTGAAATATACTTTAAGGCATAATAAAACAAAACAAAAGTTTACTTATTTCAGAAATTTTAATACAATTTTAATGTTTACATATTAAAAATTGAAAATCTTATAAAAAAAACCATTGCTTTCTAAGTCCATGTGAATTATGGACTTTAAATTTGTTGGTTTCCGTTACTTACAAGTAATATGTCTTGTTAAGGTTTTAAACCATTCATTGCCTGAATGTTAAAAAATCAAACAAAAGAGAACAAAAACTTTTGCCATCAATTGGTCACGCAGTGTATTGTTTTGTTGGCAACAGCATTCACTTAATTTTAAGTGAGTACTTTACCGTAATAATACCACCACCACCACGTAACAAAACAACACTAAAAGTATTTAAAAAAATAGTGCGGCGGCATTGAGGAAAACTCTGTCTGAACTCGTGTAGTAAAACTGTATAAATCTTTATGCCACTCACGAACATTGTTGGACAGCCGTCGCATCCAAAGGCAACACATGTAGTTTGTGAAGAACGAGACCAAAAAACATTTATTTGCCCTAAAGAGTGGTCATAGCAATGTGGTATGACTGGCTTTAACACCAAAAAGAATTTAGAAAACCGTTCAATTAAAACTGCAAATGAGGAACTGTACTTTAAAAGAGTTCATTACGTTAGTCTTAAGCGCTAAGCTATTGAAATGAATTTCGTAAGTTTAAAATAATTCATTACGTAGATGGTTATTTAAAAAACTAACTTCAATTTCTTTTCACTTAAGGTAGTACCAAATTTGTTTCCATATATCTCTTTATTTCGCTTCATCTCTCCACTGCTGCTCACTTCAGTTGCTATCTTCTGTCTCTATGGTTTCAGTTTCAACCATCTGATATATTCAGAACCCATATACGTCTCTTTATTTCGTTGGTAAGGTATTGTTGACCTGCAATTCGTCTGAAAATTTGATGGAATATAGTTACAAGGGACGGAATATTCGAAGAATCTTGCAAAGACAGTTCACGAATACTTGCTTTTATCTAATATCCAATATTCTTATGATGTTTTCTGATTTTTTCTGGTTCTAATGACCGTAGTCAACCTAATATTTTTTTGTTTGTAAATGCTTTGGTTCTATTTCACTGTCCCTGCATTTTCATTTGTGGAAAAAAATATTCACTTTAGGAAAATGCTAACAGAATATTTCTTTTCTTAGGGCAACACTGTTGAAGTAACTTTATCAACAAATAAAATGAATATTCTATAATTTCAAACAACATTGAATTGAAAACACACTCACTCACCAGAACAAACTCGTCATTTCTACTGCCAATCTTGTTTGGTTGTAACTTTGACCAGAAACCAAAAACTACAAGCTAAAGTTTGCGATTTAATTTCCCGTCTTATTACTTCCACATCGAGTAGAGAAAAAAGAAACAAATACAATAACAGCAGAAGAAAAAAATAATAAGTCTGCGGCAAAATGTGGGTTAAATGGTAATATGCTCTGTATTGTTGCCAACTAAAGTAGTAAACTTCTTAGCCAGTGAAAGTTTTCTTTTTTAATTGCATAAAGTTTTCGTAAAGAATTTAACACGTTATAAAATACCAAAAGACCGACTGATGACGGTGGTGAGAAAGTATCTTCAAGGCTTTCTTTAAGAAGAATAATAGACATAGAGAATGTGAGAGAGAGAGAGAGAGAAACACAACTTGGAATTCAATGTCATTAATGTATTTCATCATTATAGTTTAATGGTTTTCGGTTTGTTTTGCTGTTGTTGTGCGGCGTATAGTAGTTTGAATATAAATGAAATCAAATTTGATTTGCTTTTCGCTTTTTCCTTAATCCAGAACATTTATTCATCCATCCATCCATCTAACCGTTTACTCATTGTTATTGTCCACTGTTACGTGTTTTGCTTTTTCTTCATTCTTTTGTCTGCCAAGTAGTTTGTCCTTGACTGTTGTTCATCATAATAGTGTTTGACTTTGATTATTAATATTATAAAAAAAAAGAAAAAAAAAATGTTCTCTACTTTTTACTTTTTTTATTTTCCTTTTCTTTTAGAATATAAGTCATGGTGTTGTAGTTTTTTTTTTCATTCATTTTTTTGTTGCTTTATTTTCAATATTTTTAGATTTTGAATATTAAAAGCAATTTTTTTTCTCTGCCTCACTCTTGGTTTTTATTTTCTTCATGTCTCTTTTAAATTATTAAAGAAGTCATAATGGCGCAGGATAGGATCATAGTGAGATGTAGTTGACGATGATGTAGGATAAGCAGTATGCAAAAAAAGTTAAAGGAAAATGTGAAGCTTTTAAAATAATTGCACACAATCGAATAAATCAAATGAGATGAGATGGAATTGAAATGAAATGGTTACTGACTGGATGGATACGTGCATTCACATAGAAAATATTGAAAATATTTTCACATCCATTCATTACATGGTTGTCATGATAAATGGCAAATGAATGGCAACAAATCTAATGGTTCGCAAGCAATATAAAAAAAATAAATGGAATGGATTGTGATTTGTGTTAAACACAACACTTTAGTAAATCCTAACTCAATTTTTAGTTGAAAGTTTAAAAAATATCACACAGTAAACAATCGTGAATTACAAGATTTAGTCAGAATGTATTCTTTAATGTGTTAGCTTTGCTGGCAACTTCACATGTCTCTATCTAACAGAGACACTCGGCATTCTTGGACAATCCTTTACGTGCGTGGTATACATATTTTTTATAGGTTTAATCTTCTCTTTAGTTGTATTGAATAACTTAGAGTTGAAGTTTTAGTCCTAAATGTCCCCTAAAGCCCTATACAGGGCTTTAGAGAAAGTCTGCTTACAACGAGTTATAGTTACAGCTAAAGTTATGACGACCAAACCAAAGTTCACAGCCATCAGTGTCAGCAAACACCATTAACATTTTTGTAGGAATAATTATTTTTCCAATCATCAAAGGTAACGTTAGTAATCCAGCACAGCTTTTTGTCTGCTGTCACTCACACAATTTTGTCTAATACTGTATCTGAGTGATATTATTTTTTTAATGTAATGCTTTTGAATATGAATGTCAACATTTAATATCAAATAACTGCATCAACATTCTTAATAACTTGAAAAGTGAAACTAATTTTGTTCTCAATATTTTACTTTTAAATTACAACAATTCATGTGTTAATGACGGCCAACATGGAAACGAGTACAAGTACAAAAAAAATGAAGAAAAAAATGGAAAATGAAAAAAATAACAACAACTATTAAAGCGTTATTATACATGACGTGTTATAATATAATAACCGAAACTAAATATTCTTTTAGCCAAGTTTTTACTTTTTGGCCAACTACCATCTGTATAACTAAAATATTTTTCACAAAAAAGAAAAAAAAAAACAAAGAATCTAAAGCAGTGGTGGTCTTAGTGGGTGGTTGTGTTAAGAAAACGAAGAAAAGAAAAGCAAAAAGTAAAATAAACATAAAATACAAAAGGTTACAAAATATAAAATTAATAAAATAAGTACAATAAAATAAAATACTAACACACATACACAACCTACATGAGACGTATGTATAGTATATAGATTTATATGGTGTATGTTAACAAATTGATTTTTTGACATTTCAAAACCCTCAAATATTTTTTTTTCTTCACTAACCTTTTCTTTACATACATCGATTATAGATTTCGGCGTAAAAAACATTTTAAAAGAGAAAAGTAATAATACAACAATATAAATAACAACAATTATAACAGAGCATTTCAATTTCAATTGCTATTAAATTCGTTGTCATTCGACATCTGTAGTCATTTCATTTTTCTATTCTGAGTATATTTGAAATTATTATAACAATATAAATTAAAATTGTTTATGCATGTTTTTTGGAAGTTAGCAAAACATATATACTCAGAGAAAAGAACAATTAACGTAAGAGATTGTTAAGCAGTAAGGATCTATTCAAATTGAATATTAATTGCAATCAAAACTTCCACATCATCAGTAGGCTGTGTTCCCAGAGAGGAAGCATTAATATGTTAGAATATAAACTTTTCTACTGAATAGATTTTACGCTAAAGATTGGTTCTTTATTTTCTTTTCATATTTTTGACGAAATGAGTAAAATTCTAATTTGATATGGTTTTCATCCCTTAAATCATTTAGGCTATTCATCACTGTCACTGTTCTTTTGTCACTGACATTACCGATAGACTTGATATTCCATCGAGAGCGCTATGTGTCTGAAAGATACCTACCATAAAGAGGTGTAGGTTCTCAACTTCTCGTGTACAGATTGGTGCAATAGTGTGATTTATTTTGGACTCGGTATAGTTTTCTTTAGGGAATGTTTGATCCCCGGGTAGAATTGATTGTGGTATCACAATGGGCCTAAATGGGGGGTTCGTTACCATACCTTTCGTAGAATATTGAATAGGGAATTCAGATTTATTCTCTAAATTTAAGTTATAGATTTAAAATTTCAATAAATTTTACTTTCCAATCAGTTTAAGAAGTTTATTTGTCTGCTCTGTACTGGTTTCTTTTATTATAATTTTTGTTTTATTTTTTTTCTATGGTTTTTGCATTTTAAATGTCGATTTAATTAGAATTGTTAAACATTCCAATGCCATTCCAATACTAATAACCAGTACCAATACCAATACCATTACCAAATATGTTAATTATCGATTGTTTGTGCAAATTTTGTGGGTACCCCAGTTAAAACAAATAAATCGATAAATTAGTTTTTACGGTATTAAAACTGAATGGAAATGTTCGTGGAAATCGAAATGCTAATAAACTACAAATTCACAGAGAAATTATTTTTAAAAAGTCAATGGGATTGTAAGATAACTAATAATGAAAGCATCGATAACTAATAGCACAACTGAAGCAGCACAATTCGATACTCGATGAAATTTATATTTCAACACAGTGTTTGTGTTTTTTTTTTGTTCTCTGAATAATGTAAATTGAAATTCTTTCTTTTATTGCCTTTGAATGTAACGTATTTGCCTATGGAGGAAATGTTGTACAAAATATTGTACAAAATATTTTGCACACGAAAATAACTGTAATTTGGGGAGAAAAAACGAAATAATCATTGAGCCAAAAAAAAAGCAGCCATTCATTTATTGCCTTAATTCTTGTTAAAATAAACCTAAAATTCAAAATACTTGCTTGTTGTCCCACAGGAGAAAAAGTTGGTAGTAAAGGTATTACATCTTATAACAACACAAGTATTTGTGAAAATAAACTCAACTCAACTCTACTCAACTAAACTAAACTGAACTAAAACTACTGCGACGAGTACTCTTACTACTGCCATCGCCACTGCCACTGCTTCTACTTATTTATTCATTTTCATTTTTTCCCCTGCCTTTCGGTTAGTCGACCATCATTTTGGCTAGAATGCATTACAATTGCAGTAGTAGTAGCTTCAAGGAAAAAAAAAACAGCAGCAACATTTTGCATAAATTATATAGAATTTAAAAACCATAGAAATAAGGTAAAAAATCGCCGGTTTAAAAATACATGCGCCATTTTAATTTTTTTAACCGGCTATACACATGCACATTCAATGACACGCATATATATGTATACACACACATACACATGAAGCGCTTCCTTCCGTTTTTTCTCTACATTTTTTTGTTTTGTTATATGAATGTGTGGTTTTGTAGGATATTGTCGGTCAAAGAAGAGGGTTTTCAGGGCAGGGAAAGTGGTTTCGGTTTATCCAATATATGAATCTGTTGCAAAAGCAAAATAAAAAAAATGAGAAAAAACCGAACCAAAGCAAAGAATAAGTGTTCATTGTGGCACTTGAAGTTTATGAAAACTTCATATACAATGAACAGTGGGCTTTAATAAAACTAAAAACCGCAATCTCTGCAATAGATCTACAATAGTTATTACAGATCCATTGTAATTACAAAAAATTCGTTTGCTAAGCTATTACAAATATACTGTAAGTACGTTTGGTTGATATTCGAATTAATGAATAGCCACGCTCACGAAAGAAAAAATTTACTAATTATGAGTACTATTGTACTAAGCACCCTGAAAGGGGATAACATACCCAACAAACATCACAGAAGAACAGGCAGCGGTAACCTCTTGAGAAGGTAATGAAGTCAATCAACAATAGGCAATACGTACTATATATCCAATGTTATGCTATTTGTTCTACTAGTTTCTTGACAAAGACATCTCGATCAAAACGAAATATGAAAGAATATTTCTTTTAGCGATTTCCCCTCAGTAGTCTTCTGGCAAGAACTCTGAGAATAAATAAAATTGCCATGAAAAGTTTCTCAAAAAGGTTTGTACGACACCTGTCGTTGACATTAAATAGTCAGCAAGTAAGTGCATTACCAATTCAGAAGTGCATTACAATTTTCAGAAGCTTGTAGTCTCGAGTGGAGTACATTAATTAGTTGCATATCGCTGTCTCCAGGAAGAGTTAATGTTTAATTACAATTAGAATGAATGTTTTTCGATAGTACTAGTACCACCAGACTCTGTGAGAGTATGCGTGCCTAACATTGGTTACAAAATTAGCAACCGTTCTGCTGCGGTCACTCAGTATACGTATGGATTTCCGACTGAACATTTCGTGATGTAGAAAATTTACCCTATCACTGAAAAATAACAGTTCATTGATTACTGTTACCCACTATACTGTCTAAGCAAAAAAACAGCAAGTTGGGTACGTGCACCATAGAAAATTTTACCATTTGCCTGTGGTAAATTGTTCATGAAAGAATTGCTGAGAAGCAAAAAAAAAGCAGAAAGAATGGAAACGAAAAGGATTGCCAATATGTATAGAAAATGTTATTTATGCCTTGAAAGAAAATGGGCCAAAAGTATCAGCATTGAGACCATTTGCAAATTTGTTTCTTTCATCATTCTACTCACTAACACACACACATACATACACACCCATACATAGAGGCGCACACTTACAGTGAAATAAGAGAGAACTAGTTTTCAAAGAAGTATATTTTTGGTATAATTTTTCTTTATAATCGCCTTAAAGTAGGCAAGTATATTATCAATGGCAAGAAAGTTTAGAAGGAAGTGAACTTTTACTTTACTTTAATATTTAGTAGTTAAAGGATATTTACCAAATTACATTTTTTTGGCCGTAAATTTTACAATTAAAAAAAAAACAAATTTCAATGGGTATAATTAAAAACTTTTTCCGGTTTGTTATAATAAATTTACGGAATTTGGAAGTTTGTTTCACACAGAATACGACAAAAAGATTTAGTAAAAGAAAAGGTTTCGAAATAGTTAAATAGGTAGAGCAGTAATAAAAACATTGACATAATGGTTATTGTTGGAAATTACATATTTTTATGTAAAAATGCTTATAAATCCCTAGAGTATGCTATTTTTCATCATTATAATATGTAGTATGAAGTATGCTTTAAATTTTCATTTTTATATTTAACAATATTTGATTTTTCTCCAAATATAACCATCAGTCTACAGAAAAATTTTGTTTCTCTTATATTTTTTATCCACCACTGTTTAAAATTTGGCACCAAAAAAAATATTTGTTTTTTATTGCCTGTTGATAATCTACATCTTTTTTTACTCGTTTTATGTGAGTTTATATTGTACGCCACATTTTACATTAATAATGAACCCGTTGGAAAAATTCTATATGCCACATGCAACACGTATTTTGGTCAACTTAAATTTTATACATTATTAAAATTGTAGCATACAAATAGGGTGATCAAGGGAAAATGCAGAAAAAAAATGATGAAAAAGCAATAAAACGTATATAATACAAAAATAATATTGTTATCAAATTTAAATTAAATTTTCTTTAAATCCATAACACTATTAGGAAAATTAAATTTATGACCAAAAACATTTTTATTTTTTCCTTTTGTGGCGTTTATGATAGATTTGTTGGTTGTATTTGGAATCTCAATGCAAGCCCAATGGTGGTGTTCTGGCTATCTTTTGTTATGGGTCAATGTTGACACATTTCAAAAATATTGTGTATATCTGGTCATTTTTAATGCTGGATGAATGTGTCATGTGGATATTGCTAAAAGAAAAGAAGCAAAAAAGTACAAAAATATCTCTCTCAGTGTGTGTAGCTGCGAGTTTGAAACTGTTGTCTGTCTGTGCGAAATGAAATATTTACATTGACAGCATGTATAGAGAATGAGGGTAATAGTAAGAAGAAAAAAGGCTTACAATTGAAACTTATTGCGTTGATTTTCTTTCAAACGCTTATGGTCAAACAAAAAAAAGAAAAAAAATTTCAGGCCTAAGGCAATATTTGCCTGGTATTTAATAGAATATAAAAAGTTTTAGTACCTAAATGTAGGCAATGTTTTTTTATAAAGGCTTAAACTTTAACTACCGCTAAATAAAAGAACCCAATCATATTAAATCGTGTATGCATGTGTGTGTGGTCTTAATTTAATTTTTATATTCTAACAATATCCTTAAGCTTTCTTTCTTTCCGTTTTGTCTTTCCCTGTTTCCAAAGCTTTTGTCTTTGTATTTAAACGCTTTTATTTTATATTTATTTACCATATAAACTGCATTCATATCAACTAAATAAATATTATGCAAATTTTTTTATTCTCATCGTCAGTCACTGTTGAAATAAAAAATAGCAGAGAAAATAAAAAAATATATTTTGAAATAAATAACAAAGGAAAATACAATATACACCAAAAAAAAAAAAAAAATAAACAATAAAAGAATATAATTTATGAAAAAAAGAAGAATTTTAAAAAAACAGGCCATCAATATCGTAAAAATAAAAAATATCATAAGATTTGTGTCACAGCAGAGCTGAAAATTAAAAATATACTCTCGTAATACTAGAGTAACCAACTAACCAACACTTGCAAACATCAGTTCACATACATACGTATGCTGTTGCCTCCCTTAGAATATACTACAATAAATATCATATTTTTGTATACTTTGAGGCTTACAATAATATGCATATGAAAATACTTATTCAGAATATAAAAATATTTTCATTTTTATTTCGTTACACAAATAAAATTGTAACGGGTTATTCATTTAGTGGTTTTAAAACCGACCGCTGATTTGACAAGGCTATGTTAGATATGTGTTAAATACTTATTAAAGGATGTAGCATAAGGAATGCGTAAACATAGCTAAAATTTACTTCAAATATGGTAATTTTTCGATTGTTAAGGGTTGATTATTTCTTCAACCCTTGAAAATCAGCATTCGTCAAGTTATAGACAAGACATGTAGATAGATTGACTGTTGCAACTAATCCGGGCGCAGTCATTGACAAGACATCGTACTTCGTGCACAAAGGTTATTATGATGTTTTTTTTTGTTTAACTTTACTATTGGAATCGAAAAACGGATCTCCCTTTATATGTAATATAGTATTACTCGTGTTTATTTTTAATTCGATTTTCTTCATTTTTTAATTTTATTTTCTTATTCCAAGTGTGACAACAGCTTTATCATGTTGCAATCCATGTTGAATATTTAAACAAAATTTAAACCATATTTAAACTATAATTTTTTACAATAGAATTTTGTAATCCAATTTAAATTCAAGCTGTTAAAGGATTTAAAAACAAAAATTGACTTTTAAAATTTTAAGTATGCTTAGAAAAGTCAATTTAAAATAATTTTTTTTTATTCAGAAGTTCAAAAACATGATTGACTGTGATTTCACAATGAGCCAAACTTAAGCTGTTTGGTAGTCAGAGTTTTAAGCAGATTCGTTTAGATTGAAATAATTTAATTGTGTTGCTAAATATAATAGTAAATTGTCTTTAAACTTATTTTTCTAATATTCAATATTGAATATTGAATATTGAATATTGAGGGTAACTAGATTTTCTTAAAAATGCTTTATAATGCAGTTCAAAAACAACTTTCAGTTAAAATTTTACAATGCTTCAATTTTGATCATTTATGCTGCTTAGAAATCATATTTCCCTTCGTAGTTTTATAAATATAACATGAAATTTTAAGTTTGAGATTAAAAATTTTTGCTTTTAAATTTCACTTCTAGTAAAAATAAATAATTATTACCAGAAATTCATTTTATTCCCTTTGGCTTTTCATAAAAAGTATTGTTAATTTTAAAAGAAATGTTGATCTAGTTATTGTTGTTGCAAAAGTAATGAGAAATCCGATTTTATCCGTTTTTCATAATCCCTGCCATACTGCATACTGTACAAAAAAGAAATATTTTCCGCTGGATGGGTGTATAAATAAAAAATGGAGAAAAAGAGAAATAAAAAACCAAAAATAAGATTAAATTAAAATCTATAGCAGTTTACATGATGGCTTAAATGCTTTGCTTGTCTGTGTGTTTTATAATTAGATTATAAGTTCAGTTGAGTTCGCTTATTTTATGTTTTAAATTTAATTTCCATTAAACAACAATTACATGAAAAAAAAAACAATAACCAATTACGTGTTATATTTACAAAATTACGTCATATTTTAAAGCGAAGCAAAAGTATTAAAGAAACATTAAGCTTAGCATAGCAAATACCGCAGAAAAGTGCAACGTTTGCTAATATCCTATCCTCCTACACTTTAACTCATGTTATGCTAACTAACGACAATACAATTTAAGCTGCTAAACGTGGTAGTTTACCAATAAATTATGTAAATGATGTTTTTGTAATATAATATGTATATACATATGTACGTTACCAAAGGTTACTTACTCTACTACTACTTGAGTTAGTGAAAAGAGGAACAAGTTTAAAAATATTTTGCTACTCAACCTTAAAGCATACTTTATAATCTGATGTTTTTTCTGTTTCTTTGCTTTCTCTATGTTATGTATGCCATCTTATGGTTGTATGTTTATTATTATTAACAAAACAAATAGCAAATGGGTTTGTGTATAACCCGTATTACTATTCACAGTTTCACATGCAAACTCATCCACCACGCACTCACACACACAAACACACTCACTCACTCACTCAAGAACAAAATTCTGTCATACATTAATAATCCCGTATCCATAACATTTTATTTTGCTGGGTTTTTCGTCATGATTGTTTTCTTTTTTATTTTTGTTTTTATCTTTGTTTTTTTGTTGTTATTGTTTTTGTAAAGGAATATAAATGCATTTAGTCAAAAAGCAACAGCTCGTTAGTTGTATATTTTTCCACTTTATGTCATTCTCAAGTGATAACATGCTAAAGTAGTTCACTTTCCTCCTTTATAGTTGAGCGTAGAAAAATAGCATAAAATTTAATACAACTTGGATTTCTTGATTGATTTCATACTTACATTCCTTTTGTTTTTTCAACACAGCTGCTTACATTTACATTTACAGCTCGTACTCGTACCTATCCATTATAAGAAGCTACACGTTTGAATGTTTCGAGTATGTTGCTGTACATTCTGTTTAATACTACGGATGCGTGTGAAGGTGTAGGCATTGTGTTTGCATCTCTTGCCTCCACCCTAGCTCTTTCTCTGTTGTTTTATTTTGTTGTGTTTTGTTTTTTATAAATTGCTTAATATTTGTTTATTTATGCACTTACATATGCATGATGTTATAAAACAATCGTACATACCTACATACGCTCTTTGCATAGTAGTTTTCACTTTTGCATGTGGGTAATAGCGTATGGTGTGTTTCGACATATTTTTGCGTGTGCATTTAATTTACTTGTTGTAAAGAGAAAGAGGGAGAGAGAGAGAAAAAAATGTATTGTTCATGCATACTTAAGCAATTGCTTTCATTCATTTATTCTTCTCATATACACATGTTAAGTCCCTTTTAAGTATTTTATCCTCCTGTGTCATGTCGTCTCTCGTAGTCTCATTTTTATGCTCTTTCTCTCAACTTAACTCGACCTTTTACAATATAAAACAATAGGAGCAGAGTAGATTGCATTCTGTCTTCTCCATTATCATTCTTGAATACAAGCAAATAAATTCCCTTTACATATTTAACGGAGAAGTTAACATTTTTATAACAAATTGATTTTTTCTCTATCACTCTCTTTCTCTCTTTGTCCTCTCTCTACCTTTTTTTCATTCTTTGTGTGTTTATGTATGTGTGTTTTGTTGTTATCGAAATAACACTTTTGTGAATCCCTTAATGATGAGATTTAAATTATTTCTTTCCGTTTCCAGCTTATGTAAATTTATTTTCTTGTGCTCTTAAGCTATTTTCTTGGTATTGCGGGTCAAAAGTAAAGTTATTTGTTTATTTTTCCATGATGATTTCCTTAATTTTCCTTTTTTTTTTTTTTGATAAATATTTATAGTCATTGTCTAATTAACTTTATTGTTGTAGTGATTATGCTGATTGCACAATTTAATGATGCTTTAAATTTTTAATGAATAGCTTTCGTTCTTGTTTTTGGTTTTCTTTTTGTTTTTCTTTATGAATTCTTTGTTTTGTATTTGAGTTTTTATGTCAAAGGCAGACAGACAGGTTTTATAAGGACGACAATAACAAAATTTGAACGGAATTCAGTTTTAACTGTTAAGGTTGCCAACATTGTTTACATTCCAGGGACTAGAGAATGTGGAAACAATTTTTATTGCCTAAAATCACAAGGGAGTTGTGATGCTTTTGAGAGCCATTTAAATATTTTATAATTAAATTTGAAGTTATTTTAAAATTTTTCAGTTTTTATTTATTTGTTAGAAGATTATTCTGCAAATTAATTTAAAATATTTATACTGAAATTAAAGACTCTAATTTGAATATAATTTAATTAGTTGCCGTTTTGAAACATTGAAAACAATACACCGTGGCTGAAGTATCATGTTTAAATGTCATTTTGCTGTCTTTTATTTATACTGAAAATTTCGTTCGCACTCTCACTGAAATCTTGCCTAATTCAAAGTATTGTTTTATGGTTTGCTAATCGTATAGAAAGAAATAGGCTTTTAAAGTCTGCTTAGCTGATTTAATTCTAACATCAACAGAACTGGCGTTATCTGTGATATAAATTTTCGCCATACATATTGGATTTATTTGAAAATTAAACTTGTATTTAGCCTAGAAATATGCAACATTCCTTTTCTTTGTCCTAAAAGTATGCCTTCCACTTACTTTTCTTGCAACATACTGTTTGAGCAGTAAACCATTTTTAAAAATAATTTTAGTTCATCTTAAAGTATGCTGTATTTTATCAACAATAATTTAATTTTTTGTAATATACTTCCTTTTTTCCAATCTGTTTAATAAATCATAATACAATCTCAAGTATTGAAGCCATTATTCTCTTGGCCAGCCAATAAATAATTTTTTTAATTCAATTTAATTAAATTCACCATTAAATCCAATGATGTGTACGAAAGCATATAAATCAATCAGAAATAAAAAAAATGTTGACGCCAAAACAATGTGAGAAAATTCAATATCACGAGGGTAAAGAAATTTTTTCTTTTCTTTTCTGTTTTTGCTTTTCTCTTTTGGGGAAAATATTTATGAAGGCTGTCCTTAAAAAAATTAATAAATACCTTCTTGTATTTATTCGAGTCCTTTTGTTTAAGACGGTCATTTGAATATTTTTTTTTGGTTTGGTTGCTCGTAAAACGTGCTACGAATTTTTTATGACTACTTAAGGTAGGACAAAGTAAACAAAAGGAAAATATGATTTCTTTATAGGTACATACATAATATAAATCCTTTCGTGGTCAATATTGTTGTAGTTGTTGCTCTTATTTCGAATTACATTCAAATTGTGCGTAAAAAAAATAAACTCCTCCGAGAAAATTGTAAAAGAGTGTTACGTTTCGAGTATTTTATTGTACAGACGCTAACATATGTATATATATATATATATATACATATATTTATATATTTTGAATTTTTTGTCGCTGTTTCAGAGGGGTATTACATTTTATAAATAAATGACCTTTTTTGTTATACGTTTCTAAAGTTTTTGAACAATTTCCTTTAAGATCTTGACGATTTAAGCTTTAAGTTACAGTCTACTTTCTTTTATAATTTGAGAAGAGTTCTTAAAAAATTTCCAAGTTGTCGTACAAAATTAAACCTCTTTTCTAAGAATGTTTTTATTTTTTTGTATACAAAAAAAAGTTAAGCTAATGCTCACTCATTGCGTAAAAAGTGTCATACACAAATATTTTATTTCACTTTTACTGTCTGTTAAGATTTTTTTATTCTAAATGTCTTTAGGAAGAGAGAAGCCTAATTAAAATCACAGCCTAATAATAAACTTCATTTGTTTAAGAATATTTTTAACTTTGTTGTTCGTATTTTTTCTGTTTGTAGCTGGTATTGTCTAAAATTTTCTTGTAGTAAATTAAACAATAAGCCTTCGTCGCCATAAAACGCAGTACATTATTTCTCCTGGTATAAATACAATATACATCATAGAAAGCCCTCCAAAAATCGAATACAATTCTCTCGTGTATAAGCCATGGCTTTATGTCTATTTGAGACTTCCAGAATGCGTACAGTAGAGGGTGAATGTGCTTAAAAACGACGGTGTAGGGTATTCAATTCTATTTCTTTATTACGGCACCATCACAATGTATCTTGTGTTTCGTTGATTTATCGCAATTTCAACGGAATGTGCGTGGGCAAAAAAGAGTATTGGTCCTGAAAATCTCATATTTTTATATAGTACAACGTATCACGTATATAGGGATATATCTACTAGTCTAGGGTAATTTCTGTGTATGTCTTGCAAGAATTAAACTTTCGCTAATAGAAGAGGAAATGTAACTAGGATTTACACACTTTACACTTGTTTGAAGATTTAGAAGGATATGAGGTTCTTATGCATGCACTTTACAAACAATTGATTGAGTCAAAGAGTACTTATTTGGACTTCCTTTTGGGTGCCATATTGGTTGCTTTGGTGGGTTCACTAACATTAAATCTCAAGTCTTCCACGGTTAATTGCAATTAACCTTTAAACATTTGCAATGATATTGTTTTGTTTTGTTTTGGTTGTTCTTGCTCGTTTATTTTTTCAGATTGACCTTTTCAATTTCAATTTAATTTAATCACAATTTCCTTTTTCTAAATTTTTTTCATTTTTCCTCATATTTTTTTTTGTTTATTTTGGTAGTTTTTCATTAATTTGTAGATTTGCTTTCCTTGTCATGATTTTCTTATACAAAAAATTATTATTATTTATCTTTCAAAGTTCAGAACAACGCGTTAAAAATGTGGCAAATAACAGAAACAAATTAGAAAAGGTCAAAAAGCCACGTTTCATTCACACATTCACCCATTCGGTAGGTAACATGTACCACACCTTGTTAAAAAAAATTGCAAAAAAAAAATTCCTTAAGCACTGCCCTTTATTAAGGTTTCCAGGGTTTTTTTTTATTGTTTGTTTGCTATAAAACTTGATTTTGGTCTTGCTTTCTCACTAAGTATAGCCTTTAAATTTGGTAAGTAGAGACTGTGGGCCAGTCAGCCAATATTCATATGTACGTACATGTGGCTAAAAGCAAACAAATATTAGTCGAAGGAAAAAACCTGGGGTATATTAGCCTGCCATAACGCGTTATGAAAGTAGAAAGGAGGAAAGTGTAAGCATGTGCTTGTTTTATACTTTTACTCCCTGTAGTGCTGCTATAAAAAGGCATATAAATTGTGAATGGTCAGGCCAAGATTACCACCGACGCCGCGTGTGGAAGCTAAAATAAAGTTGGTTGAATTTTGTTCTTTTGTTTTTGGTTTATTTTTACATGCTTCTACTTCTAATGAACGTAAACATATTCTCTTCCTTTTACTCTTGTTTAGTTGTTTCTCTTTTTCATTATGTTTTCCTTTTCTTTTTCTTTTTTTTTGTATTTTTTGTGCTGGTTTTATTTGCTTTTTGTGCATACTTAAGTTGATGGAGTGAAGAAGACTCGTAAATAAAGCATACATTAAAGAGGCCATTTATTTTAATCTCTTTTAATTACGTTTTTAAGATCGTATTCTTCTTTTCTTTCTTCCTTAATTGGTTTTAATACCTGAAGCGTCTCAGGAAATAAAACTGAAACTATTTTAAAAAATAATCTAACAATGTGGTCTGTTTTTGTAGTTTTATCAGAAAAATATTTTATGAGTGGAAAGGATCAACACCTTAGAGTATACTAAAAAAAGAAAATTAGAGGCTCTCTCGTGTAGAGTGCAGAAGTCCGACATTTCTTGCAGGGAATACTTTTTTTTATTCTACATTATAATACAAGCCATCTCAAAAAAAAATTCAGAATGTCAGGATACCGGGAAAAGTGATAATAAGAAATATTCAACAACATTAGCGCTAGTACACTCACCACTAGTACACTCAGTAAAGGGATTTTCATCATGACTTTTATAAGTTTTCAATTTGGTAAATGGAGCAATAATCGGAAAAATTTGTTTATTTGCATTATGTTATTTGACTGGGTGATGCTCTAATAAAATTTATGTTTTCATTTATCAATTATTCTGTTAATCAGAGTTTGTTAAATAATGCCTTGTGTAGACATATAAATTTAAAGATGTCTTTGCTTAACCCGTAATTCCGTTACTAATCTTAACTAAAATTTAATAATTTTTCTTGTATTGAATGACACTTACCGTTCAACATGTTAATCCTTGTGTTTTAGACTGTTAAGCATTCCTTTTCAAACGTTTAGTTGTTGTTTTATTTGATTAAATTTTAATCTTCTTCAAAATATGTGTAAAAAAATTTTTTTCGTATTAATTTACTATGACAGCACAATCATCCTTATTCACAACAGCAGCAGCAGCAGAAGAGCAGCAGATTGATCTTGTTAACTTCTTAACAAATGATTTTCAGTTTGCTTTTGTTTATTTTGTCTGTCTGTCTACCTTGCTTAAATGTCACTCATTTTTTGTGAGCATTGCATATCTCTTACACACTCATGCACGTACTCATACTCTTAGTTTTGTTTAGTCTTTCGGTTTCTATATGACGACGTGTTTTAAAAGTAATTGCAAACACACTGATCGACTCTATGAAATTTACATACAAAACGTGTTATTTACTCGTTTACGCCTTTAATGTGTGTGTGGAAATCACATGTTTGTGGATTGGTGTATTGGTGTTTGTTATATGACAATATTTTGTTTTTGTTTTTATAATACCTTGTTTATTTTATGTGTTATACATTATTGTTGTTGTTCTATTGTTTCTTTTGTTTTTGTATTTATTTTCCTTATTACATGCTTGTTGTTGTTGTTGTTATTATTGTTGTTTTTATGATTTTTCTATTTTTTTTTCGACTCTTTTCTTTTATTTTATTTTTCTTTAGGAAATTATGTGTTAGCAACACTTTGCACGTTTCTATCTGTGTCACAGCTCACTGATTTCGTAGAATATTTTAGTACTAAAAATGATTGTATTACTTTTTTGTAATGTTACATGACTTTTATGGTGTATATTTATTTTATTTTTTCTCTTTTTTTTTCGTTTTCTGTATTTCTTGTTGATGGTTAAAAACTTTTTAACAAGTCTGTGTGTTACTTTTGTTCAAATCTAATACGATTTGATATGTTGCTCCTGCAATGATATACAATAAGAAGAAAAATAATAGCAGCGAATGAAATATATTTTAATTTAGAAAGGCCTAGAAAACAAAATCTTATATTTTTAAAAGAAATCTCGGTGTTTTTGATTTGACAATAAGTGCTATTTAGTTAAACTCAACTGTTGCCTTAGATCAAATTTATAGCTGTCGTTATATTATTGTCGTTTACAAGGTTTTTTCATCTCTTCTGGGTTTTTTTTTTGCTCTTAACATGACAAATTATTTCTTGTGTTCGTATGCCATTAGATAGCAGAACTGTATGAAAAAATAAAAGTGGTTCGTGTGAAAAATGCGGTTTTAATCTTTATGAGTTCGGTACAAACATTGATTTTTTAACACGATTTTTGCAAAAAATGTTGTTTTTAGAAAAGTTAAAAAATTCAAAAAAAAAAAAAACAAATGAATACGAAATAAAGCAAAATAAACTGGAATTTTTAATTAAAAAGTCTTCTTTTCTTAAATTTGATCGTTTGTTTTTGTTCAATGTCATTGCGAGATATAACTGTCAGGGTTAAAATCAGAAAAATCGTTCAATACAAACAGCCAGCCAGTCTTTAAGGATAAAATTCTAGACTTACTACTGGCAATAATGTGTTGATTTTAATTGTTTTTTTTCTCTTTCTCTTTTTAAGCTCTCCTGCTCTTAGCTTACAGCTCTTTTGGTTTAAAACATATTAATTTAAAATGAGTTATTGTTTCTTTCATTTCATATTGTTTTTTTTTATTAAAACAATAATAACAAAGCAACAAAAGGAAACCTTAACGTAGTAGCACGCAGGAGAGAAATGCTGGTGTGTGTTATTAAAGGAAGAGTAAAAGGCATAGTAGATTAGAGAAACAAGAGGTTTAAGGGCTTTCTTGTTTGTTTATATTTTCAACAAAAATAAACGTTTTTCTCGTTTAATATTCATAGTGTGTGTGTATGGATATAAGTGACCCTGAAAGTACCTGCTGCTTAATATACTTCTTATTCTTATTATTCTTTTTCTTGTACAATTTAATATTGTTTTTATTTTGTTTATAAAAGAATAGCAAGTTTTGTTGTTGCTTTGTGAGGCTGTTGCTTTTTTCGTCGTGTATGCCTGTGTGTTACATTGTATGCATACGCTCGTTAGTTTTGTACTTGTCGTCCAAATCTAGTGAAATGTAGTTTTTTTTATTTTGCTTGTTTGCTCGTTAATGCACTTTCTGTGTTGTACCAGAGAAGAACTGAACACTACAGTTACAATAACAACACTCACAGGTATGTGCACCCTTAACCCTTTAATATAAGCTTTCAATCCTTTTTTATGCTTCGTTGTTGTATTTATTTTTATTAAAACAATGTTGTTTTTATTTGAGTTTGTTGTTGTTGTTGTTGTTTTTAATACAGCAGTTATTTTAACACTGTGAAGTTTATTTTTATTATTTATAAAACTGCCTTTGTTTTCTAGCTAATGACGTCACTTTTGTTTGATTTATTTTTTTTCTTTTCTTCCAAATGCACTCAGAGAATTTGCTAGAGAGCGCTTACAATAATAATAAAGTAAACCAAGCAAATTTTGTTGCTATACGAGGAGAGTACAATCAACATAATAAACTGGTTTAAAGTTTTTTGTTGGTGTATTCGTGTTTTAGTTGAAAACTTTTTTTACGTTTAATGGATTTGTTAATTATAGTGTTGTTGTTGTTGTTGTTGTTGTAGTTTTAAACTGGGGTAATTTCTTTATACATTTTTAATCATAATGGAGTTTAATTTTTTTGCCTGTCATTGTAGGGAAAAGAAGAAAAAAGAAAAACAAAGAAGTAAACCTATATCTACGTATGTATATGTACCTTATTTTTTGATAAAGAAAATGTAGAAAAAGAGAAAAATAACTCTCTTTTGTGTAATAATTACATTGCAAAATTGTTTTTGTTTACATACTTAATTTCGTTTGCACTCCTTAGAGATTTCTTTTAATGAGTTCTTGTGTTGTTTTTTCGTCTTTTCTTTTTTTCATTGCTTTTAACTAAACATTATCTTTTTGTTTTTGTTTGTTTGTCTGTAATAACATTTAAAATGTGTTGTTATGTCAACATCAGCGTCAGCATCAGCATCAACTGCCTCATTGTCATATACATATTTGCGTCTTAATACCCACTTATAACCAACAACAACCAGTGTCTTCTTAAACACATGCGAATTATAAAAATAAAACATTTGTAAGGGAAGCACGCTTTATATGCGTTATTTATTTTAAATTGTTTCATGTTCTTTGTTTAATTCTTTTGTCTAGAAAATATGATTATCTTACCGCATGTGTTTTTTTTTAGTGTTGTTAGTAGTGATGGTTTGTGGTATACATTTTAACCTTGACTTGACTTGATTTGCCTTAAAACGACAGCAGCATTAAAGACACATGTTGGCAATTGTATTATCTTAAAGGAATTTTAAATTCCTAAAACTACAAGAACAATTACGTGAACTGTAGTTGTATTAATTAATAAGCAAACAAAGGATTGATAAAACCTTTCGCACAAAACAACCAATCAAATGTCTTTGAGGTATTCTCTGTTTGACGAGTTGACACTAAATAATCGCATTATAAGTTGTATAAAAAATCTTAAAACTTTAATTTTGTTTTTACACAAATGTTCTTTACATAACTTCAGAGTTTTCTTTAAAAATATTTCAATTTTTTAAATAACTTTTTAATATTTTTTACGGAGGATAAAGCAAATGCTATAGGACTACACATGGTATAAGTAATGTTTTGTGTTTAGCAAAATAAGATGATGTACCAGAGGTCGTATGAGTATTAATTTTTTAGGTTTTAAGCAATTTGTATAAAAGAAAATATATTTGAAATTCTATTATGATTTGCAAGATTCAAATATAAAACTTAGATTATTTTATAGGTTACAAAGGTTACTTTTACGTATTACAAATGTCATAATCAATAAAAATAAAATAAAGAGAAGTAGAGAAACGTGGAACACGGAGAGTTAGCTCACCAACTAGCCTGCGGTAAAACCCACCACATGAGAAATTCTTACATACACTAAGTCTGTAGGTGCTATAAAAACATTCTGAATTTGCATCTACGTTGGACTATTGCTGTATTTAAATATATACCAGTTTAGAACTTTTTTTACGTACTGAAATTAAGATGAAAATAAAAGCTAAATTCAATAAGAAAATGGAAAGAAATAGAAACAAAGTAATCTTACAATCCAGCAGTTAATATTAGAGATGAAACTCTTAATATTAGAAATCCCAGTAGAAAATGATATAATTAATAATTTTTCGTCAAATAATCTCAGAATGTAGACTCAGAATGTATTTAAACGTTTCCAAACTTCCAAGAACTTCCATATTTTTGAAAGCAAGTTAAATATATGTACATATTATTATTGTTTTCAGACAACTATTGCGCTTGCCATTAACGGTGGCACTTAGCACATTAAACTTGTTTGCTTGCCGTCGGATTTAAGATTTTCTTTCTTTCTATGCTGAATAACAGAAAATGAATTAAACTTTTATTTGATTAAGAAATTATACATAAAATCCATGTGATTGATGGTTGATTCAATCTTTTCTTTTTCAAACGTTTATAACTCGATAAATGGGCTTGTAATAGTTGCATATGTAGGTCTGAAAGCAAAAATACTTGTTTCGTTGATACACATATTATATACATGCTTATAATTGAATAAGTAAATACGCCATCGAACACTAAAATAATGATTTCCGTATTTATTGATCCTCAATACGATCGTTATTTTATTTCACTTGCTTATATTTCGGCCTTCCAAGTTAAAAAAACAAATCTTTTATATCAGATAGATTGGTCAGGTTAGCTGACCAATTGATAATTTAGGAGCAATTTTTATTTTCCTTCCATTGTCCAATTCAATTTAAAATAATCGCTAATAGGAATAGCAATTGTAAAACCTTTTTTACATAATTTTTATTTTCTTTATAAAAAACAACAATATCAATCGATATTTCTTTCTTTTGCTACATTTTTATTTCACATTTGAATTCATTTTTTTTGTCTTCTTCTTCAAATACTTTATGGTTGTAATTCTTTTTATAACGGTTTCATTTGTTACAGTTATTCTCTGTTACTTTTTTTATTTCTTGAATTTCTTTTTTGGTTCTTGTAAACGCAATATTTCCGCACATTTTAACAGCAACAGTGACAACAACAACTTACGCATTTATATATTCGTATGTTAACAACAACAACAACAACTACAACTAAAAACGCACAGGCATAGGCAGGCTTGGAAAACCATCGCTTGAAACTACCACTCCACACTCTCTCACATTCACATGCTCATATATTTGGTTTAATGGTCATCATTGTTTTCTTTTAAATATTTTACACTCTACTCTACGTACGTATGTACACTGTAGTTAAAATAATTCCTTTTTTATTTATTTTTTTAAAAGATTGTAAAAAAAATTATAATTTTTCTATAATGTTGTTACATTATTATATTATTTTGTTGTGTGTGTGTTTTTTTAATTTTTGTCTACCGTTATATTTAAATTTTATTTGTTTAAACCGTTTCTAGCAAAACACGTCTTGAATTCAGGAATGAAAGCAACAAACTGTTGTTTTGAGCAGTTTTGTGTTACTCGGGTCCCCTATTATTTTCCCGTTAAACACACTTGAAAAGCTGCTTTTGTTTGTGCTCGCCACGTTGTTTGGGCCTGTTGACAAGGAAAAGAAACAGCAACAAAAAAAAAGCTCTTTGCTACTCTCTATCAAATGCTGCAAGGCTTAAGGAAGGTTAGTTTTATTAAGAGAGTAGGAATAGAAATTAAAGAGAGAGAAATACTCTTTTCAATAAATGTATAACGGTTTTCATAAGTATAAGAGTTTTCCTGTGGTCCTAAAGCCGTTATTCTCTCTGCTTCCTTTTCATTATTTACCTTAATATACCCTTATTACATACCCTCTTAACCATTGTTAGAGAGTATCCCTTTTTGTTCTAGTTGTTGTTGGGTTTGTATTTGCTGTAGCAATTATAACGACTAGAGCAATTGTTGCTTTATTTAGCTTATGTTACTTGGTATAAAGGCACACACACGTTCGTTCATATACCTTTTAACTACACCGTTAAGCATAATATTCTCTAGAGCAAAACTATATGTCATATTAAGAATGTTGTTGTTTCTTTTTTTTTGTCATTTTCTTTTAGCCTTTAGCAGCATCACTCTTAATAGAATTTTACCTCTTGTTTTCTTTTTAATGGAGCATCAAACATGTGGTTTTAGGGTTGGTACGTGTCTGTCATATTAATCCCGATAAATTCATTTCAATTATCACATCCCATCACTTTAATCTCATAAAAGCAGACAGGTAGCAGGGAAATATAATTGAATCTTTTGCAAAAAGGGTGAATGAAATTGAAGTAAGAAAATTTAAATATATTTGAAATGTTTTCAATTGATGATTTGGCCGGCTTAAGTTAAAATCTCAGAAATAGAAAATGTTTATTTTACTATAAAACCAACCATCATTAATTAATAAAACATATTTTCCGAAATATTATGTATTAACACTGAACGACTGATCTATAAAATCTGAAAAAATGACACTAACAGCTCCTTACCCAACAAACCAAAATTTAATACTTTAAAGCGAAAAAGAACAGAAATCAAACAATGCAAAAAAAATTCAATTTGAAACAGGATTTTCTTTGTGTAAATTATTTTTAAAGTTATAATTTCTTCACTTCCTCATGTGGAAAATTTTACTATAAATTTCGCTTAAAAGCTTTAAACCATTAAGCTTTAACTGCGTTTTGTATATTCCAAAAAAGTTTGATTAAACCACAACCAATTAAATCACAAAGAATGCCTAAATGGTCTAAGTTTTAATTATTTAAATATTTCATAGATGTCGCTAGGTAATTCGTAGAAAATATTTTAAGGATCATAAATAAATTTTAAATGTTATCTATATTCCGGTACTACCATGTTGTACCGTATTATCATCAATGGTAGCTTGTGAGGTTTAAGCACGGAATAAGTAAATTTCAACCTGTTTCTAATAACACGGATGAAACATCGGTATCGTTATTGTGAATGATTTTATGCGGTGAGATGTAAAATCTTTTATGTTTCAATTCACATTATTCCTCGTCTGTTTGGTAAATGTCAACCAGTTTGACATGTTGTTGAAGTGCTAAAAAGAAAACAAAAGCTAATAAGAAGAAAAGAATGAATATTCTCCCTTAACGGGGAAAAAATGTAAAAATACTAATAAAATAAGTAAATAAAGTGTTTAAATACAAGAATTCTATAGTAACTACAAATGAAATAGTTTTAGTTCAACAGTGTTAAAGAGTTTACAATACGTATAACCTGCATAACTTCTTCCTTAAACGTGGAAAGAAAAATAAGAAACAAGCCGTAGGTAAGAGAATGAGATCATTAGGAAAAGAAATACAACGTAAATTACGAGTAATCAATATATTTTTATAGAAAATTTTATAACCCCAGAGAGAAAATGCAACAACGCCTTGAAAAATGAATCTTGAAGGAGATGAATTTGTTGGCCTTCCCACGGCAAGGACGCGCACATTTTCAAATGCCTCACAGCAGTCGCAACACAGCACGAGCACGAAACAAAACTTTCCGCTGATGACCAGTGATTCAGGTCTGTACACTTGCAGCTCTAATACAAGTGACTGCAGCTTACAACTTGAATCGGATACAGACTGTTGTCCTCAACGATTGAAAGCTACTGGCTTTAGAGATGACCGATTGCAGTTGGCCTTGCAAGATGCTCACAAATTGCGCAGTGAACTGGAACGTTTAACAAAGTCCGAACAGTGGTATAAACATGAGCTTAGGCAACAGAAGCACACCCGCCTAGAAGATCTCGAAAGAATATATTCGCAAGAGAGAAAATTCATGCAGGAAAATCAACGTCTGCAAAAAGAGTGTGTAAGACTGTATGACAAATGCAATGAACTGCAAAAGGAATTGGAAAAGCAAAGTAGTGATACCGAAGAACTCCAGGTACTTCGTTTATCAGATGAAGACGAATTGGAGGAAAACATTTTGCTCTTTGAAAAGGAACAACAGATGGCTTTAATTAAAGATCAACAGCAATTAATTGCTGTGCTGCGTAAACAGAAACGTTCTTTACTAGAGGATCTTCGAATTCTAACTGAGGAAAAAGATGAAAAGGTTATGGAATTGCAGCGTCTTTTGGCTGATTTAGAATTTGATAACAAACGTATTACCAAGAAATGCAAGCAATACGCCAAAGAACGTATTCATTTGGAAAACACTTTGAAACAAAGTGATTCGAAACTTTCCAGCAGTCTGGAAGAGAAAACGAATTTGTTAAAGTCTATGGTGGAACTTAAGGAGCAGTTGGAAACACAACAGCAACTGCTTAATCGGAAAGAAAAGGAAATTGAAAATATACAACAACACTATACTGTTAAAATTCAACAGGAAGATGACTTGGACAAAGTCCATAAATTAAGTATTAAATATCAGGAAGATATTAATCATAAATCGTTAGAAATAATCAACTTAAAAGAAAGATTGCATGAAATGCAAATGGAAATGGAAGACATGCAAAAACTGCAACAACAAAACGAATTGCAACAAAGACAAATAGATCAGCTTAATTTCACGCTTGAAACTTATCGCTTAGAACTGGAGGAACTGAAAGCTTCAGAACAGCAAAAGAATAATCAATTGGATGACTTGCATACAACCCTTGAGCAAATGTTTAAGGAGAGAGACACCTTAAACAGAAACACTGTTGAACAACAGAATGAATTGTTAAAAGTTAAAAAAGCCTTAAAACTTACGCAAGATCAGTATGAACAAGTACAAGAACTTTATAAAAAGACACAATTTGAACTCGAATTATTGGAAATGGAACAGGGAAAAGCACAATTTCAAAATGATAACGATAAGCAGGAGATTATCCTATTGAGACATAAACTTACGGAATATTTACAACAAACACAAGATTTAAGCAGTAAAATACATGAACTGGAAGATGAGTTGATTAGAGTTACAGGTGAAAATAACGAACTGAAACAGAACGCACAGCAATTAAAGAAAGTTATACAAGAACTAGAGGAAAATGCAGCTAAATCTAAGGAAAACCCTGACGTAATTGAGGAGTTATTAATCAAAAATAATAAAGAAGGTAAGAATAAACATTTGTTTTAAATAAAGTCAAGAATTCTTCATTCTATAATATCGTTAGAAGCTTGCAGTGTGCTAGAATTTGTTTTAAACCTGGACAATGATGAAGATTTTCTAGAACTACAACAACAGTGCAATAAACTTCAGCAAAAGCTTGATTTTATAAAAGATTTGCAAACACAATCACAGGACGATAAAAACTGTAAGACTACGTCCGACAATACTTTAAAAGATACAAACACAAAATTAAACAAATCTTCGTCATGCTTTAAAAGCCATGATGATGAGGATAAAGACATTTTGAATTTGTCTGTGGAAAGTAAAAAACTTCAAGAGAACCTCGATAAACTAAAGAACACTTTCACAGAAAAGCAAATCGTACTTAAAAGTTTAAACAATTTAGAACAATCGAATGAAGGCATGGAAAAACTAGTCACTGAGAATGAAATTCTTAAAAAAAAATTATGCGATACGCAAACTGAAGCCACAAGATTACAAATAAAACATGATATAAATGAACGGACCCAAAGGTATACTCTAATGGAGCATAATCTTAGCGAACAGACAGCAAAAATTCAAAGTTTACAAAACAAACTGTTAAAAAATGATGCAGAACTTTACAAATTGCAAAGAAAACTCAAAGTATTGGACGAATATGATGAAAAACTGGAAGATTTACAAAAAGAAAATAACAAACTTATGCATCAATTGGAAGAAGAACAGCAAAGCAAGACTGATTTAAAAAGAAAATTATTAGAGGAAACAGATAAAATTATTAAATTAAAGTTTGATTTGGAAGAACTGCAAAGCAAAAACCGATTGACAAAAAATAAAGCCATACAATGTGTTTTAAATGAAGATGCAAAGGAGCCTACACAGGAAGTAAAAGACTTAAGGCAACATGTAGAAGAACTTCAACAACAGCAACGTTATTTCCTTGAACAAGAAGCCCACAAAAAGGAAGAACGTTTGCAGTTATTAAATAAGATGATGGATTTGCAAAATGCCAAAATGCAAAACTTGCAACAACATCAACGTGAATGGGAAGAAATGTTAACCACACTTAATAATGCACATCATTTAGAGGAGAAAACACGCAAAGAATTGGAATTAAAACGTTTGGAGCTTGAAGAACTGAATCAAGTTTTCGCAGAGCAAAATGAAGAATTTAGAAAATTAGAAGAATTTACAGCATTATTAGAAATAAAAAGAAAACAAGAAAAAGAACAACTGAAACTAACATTCCAAAATGAAATCACTGTGATGCAACAACATCTACAAGATTATCAACAACAAATCGAACAACAAAAGCTTATAAACGAAGAATTAGAAAAACGAAAAGAACAATTTCAACACCATCTCTCTGAGGATTATGCTGCCGAAGTTGCGGGTTATAAAAAGGAAATTAGGGAACTAAAAACGAAACTGAATAGGTTAACCAATGATAAAGAAGATTTGTTGGAACATTTAAAAGAAACCGAGCAACAAGCTAAAGATCTGTTAGGTAATAAAAGGGAAGCTATTTGTATTCCAGATTTTAAATTGGTACTTAAACCAACAGATTTATCGATAGAAAAGTCTATAGATAGTAATGAAGTTCTAAAGCACAATATAAGTGAAGACCATTTGCGCATATTAACGAAGGTATTGGAAGCAGAATATCAACGTAAAATGCAAAGATACGACGAACACATACACTCTTTACTAACAAATCTAAAAAGCCTTAAGAAATCTCTCAAGGCCAATGAGGAGAAAATGGCTGTACTGAGTGAACAGCAGATGCAAACGCAGGAAGAGCTAAAAGATTTGCAAAATACCAAGCGTAACTTAGAGGAAATACGTTTGAAGTATGAACAGAGCCAAAATACCATTAAAGTAAGTAAATTAATGTTACTCGTTTAAATACGTCACTTTACTATGTGAATAATTTATAGGAATTGAAAAATACGTTGGCTTTTGAACGCAAAAAATTTGAACTATCCGATATTGGGAAATCAACTCAAAGTTTGGCTAATACTTATGAGGTAGCCAATCTCATAGATGATTACAAAAAGGTAACTCATATGAAAGTAATGTAGAATATATTGTTAACAAATTTCTGCTTTCAGTTGATACAACAATCTGCTATTGTCACTAAGAGACCCTCAACCACTGCAATTTTGGATTTAATACAACGTAGCAATCAATGTGTGCCAAATTTAAAACCTTTAGAAACCAATGTCGATGGTTTACGTTGTGAACTGCAGAATTTTCTAACTTCTTATAATTATAAGATGCCAGCAACATCTCTTGTAGCTGCTGCGTCCCTTAGTGTACCACCGTCATTGATGGATGAACTGAGAGCAGCCTCTGAAGGATATTAATTTATAAATGTTTTGAATGACTTACGAACTTGCCCGCCCCTCTACTTTTTTCTCTCAACGAAAACGAAACTGCTTTAGTTAATTATTTATTATTGTTTTCATAGTTTTTATGGTTTATTTTATAATATTTTTTGTTCTCTCTATTATTGTTTATTTTTTTTGGCACAAATTTTTCAAAATTTTGTTCTACTTTCTTTTTTTTTGTTGTTTTTGTCTATTGTCTATACGAAGAAAGATGTGTTTAGCGAAATTATATATTTTAGATATTTAAGAAATAAAATTAATTTAAAAAAATAATGAAAAGTAAAAAAGACAAAAAATTTTAAATTCTATGCATAAAGCAATGAGATCGAAATCTTTTATTTTCTATATTAAATAGTCATTTTTCAATACACGCCTTTAAAGAAGAAATAAAGTTAAACTAATGGATTAGTTTCCAATCTTAACGATCTTATTGATTACAATTCATAAATATAAAGTTACTATCCCAGAACTGGCAGTCGGCATTGCTAAGGCCATAAGAATATATATTTCTTAGAGACTACCGGTTTAATTTTTTGATTCAATCAGCTGACTTTGATACAGGGAAAATTTCGGAATATCTTAACTTTAATAGATAGTCCAGTTTGAATCATTAAAACAGATCGGATCCTAAAAATGGGAATGGCATTGACATCTGAGAGGTATACCCTAACGTCCTGACTGATTAGTCTCGATTAAGAATTATTTGGCAGATTGCAGGCTGCTAGGAACTGCTTTGCATGTTGGATGTTATGATAGACTGGAAGTATTTACGTCTCCTCATGGACGTTACTAAATACAAAATACAGTTCAACTCTGCGAAAATTCAAAATCCTGATTGCAAGACACCAAGGGATGCTGTCCATGATGAACAATTTTCCTTCATTTTTACATGTCTTTAGTAATAGGAGAGAATTATCCAATTTAATTCAAAGTAAAAGGATTATAAATATGGGCATGGTATTTATTTATTTTACCTTTCTTCATTGCAATTCATTTATTATTTTTGTTTTTTTCTATTTCTAGACACATTTGCCTTACTAATGCAAACAAAATCAAACACATGATTGCATTTGTGGTACTTTTTACATTTGTTTCATTTGCAACCCTTAAGGTACTTTTCTTGCTGTTTGTTTTAAATTTTTGTTCGCTTCGTACTGGAATGAAATAGTGTACATTTTATCATCTCTGGTTTGGAACAAAACTGAATAAAATGTATAAAAAAAGGAATACCGTTCATTATCAGAGTCAGAATTTGTTGAACAAAAGAAATATTTTTCTCGCAGAAGAAAAAGCTGCATTTGTGAAAAGTTATAAGTAAAATATAAATTTCAATAAATAAAAAATTGTCACAAGTGAGATTATTTGATATATTTTAATAAATGAAACATATTATCTTAATGAAATAATAAATAGTTCAAAATATAAAATAAAAAGTAAAAGGAAAGACGCTGAAGTTTAAGAAACACTCACATTAGTGTATTGATGGAGAAAATCAATAAAGAATACGACGATACAAGGAAAAATTAAAAGTATAAAAATTTATACAAATTTAATCATTTCAATTGTATTTGCTTTTAGTTTTTTACTTTTATTTGATGAAAAATAAAATAACAAATAGTGGAAAAATGCAAAAATGAAAAGAAATTAATGTAAAACAAATATGTGAACGCCTTTAAAAGAAGTTGTTGTTATTGCTATTAACAGTTAAATTAATGCAAGAAACAGTATGTCTGTTTCTGTTTTTTTTTCTCCATCACCTTCAGTGAGAGGTGCATGCACAAAGTCACATAAACACACACCATATTGCTACCATTCTTTACACACATCCGCACATACATATGCATATGTATTTGCACATAGTTAATCACATGCAAATAAGTACAAAATATATTCTTTTAGTGCTTTTAAATATTGGCCAGGCTACTGGAAAGTAATAAAATTTTATAAATTTTTTTATCAATAAACAAATAGAATACGAAATGGTGGAATAAACACAAAGAACAAAAAAATGAAAGATTTAAAAGAATAATTGAAATTTAATTAAAAACATACGCTTGATTTGCTTATTTTTCTATTTATTTTTTGTACCTTTTCTAATAACAAACATGTTTTTTTTATATTTCACTTTGTTGTTATTGTTGCTTTTTAGCTAGTATTTTCTCTCGTTCGTGCCTTGTTGTTTTTGTAGTTGCTTCATGCTCTCATTAAGTAATTTTTAATTGACTCTCAAAATAAAACGTAAATAAAAACAAAGAGAAAATATCATTCGTTCGTTCGTTTTACGTGCGTATCAGGAAACAAAAGAAAGAAATTTAAACAGTTTCTGTTTTTTTTTCCAATATAATCTGAATAATCTGTAAATTATTTGCAATTTAAAATATCGGTCATATTAATATACCATAATAGTATATGTATGTACATTTAGTTCATTTTATTTTTTAAATAAGCATTAAAATGCATACGACTATTTGAGAAATTGCCAAAAATATATTCATTTTTCCGTAAATTTTATTTTTCGCCTCTAAGGAATTTGTTGTTTTTTGTTTTTGTGTTTGTTTTTTCCTATATTATTAACGGCAAATAGTTAAACGATTGATATTTTTTATCGCACACGGAATTCCTTTAAGCACTTTAAACATTCATCAGCATGATGTCATCGACAGGATTTTTATTCAAAAAAAAAAACCTGTAACTAAGGTAAAGGACCTGCTGCCTATTGAAGTGTAAATCAATTGAATGAAAATAAAATTTTCTAGGAAATAATTTTGCGTTTCAAGCCTTTTAGGGGTAGGAAATATTACTCATAGGGCAGCCGACACCCCAAAATGAAAATTGAAGTTCGTAGAAGGTTTTGGTACTTCTCTTAAACGGTCAAGTGGCAATAATAAAATCACGGTTTTCAATCAAAAAAAGGAGTATCAGAAATTCACTGTCATCTTTTAAAAATTTATATTAAACATCCAATCGATTGCATTGTTACCTACAATGTCAAATTTGAGAACCGGAGGCAGTTTATAAATTATTTGTTTCAGTTTTAAAATTAGAGTTTTTCCCAGCTAAGCATGTACGTTATCCATCTGTAGTTGCAGAGAAATAATAACCTCTTTGGACACCGGGAAGAAATTTTCCCAAGATGTAGCATTGCCTGTCCCTTCTATGGTGTTTGCTTCTCTAAGAGCAGACCAGGATTCAGGTGACTTCCTAGATAGAGGAAATTGAGATCTTTAATTTTATAAATTTAGTTTTGTAAGTTTAAACCAGGATTACCCCATCTAGTAAACGAGACAAATACTCGCATAGAGGATCACAGTTTCTTCTTTTACCACAGAATGATAGTTCCAGCATTAGTAGGTAAATAAAAATCGAGTATTATAAGCAACTGTTATTGCTATTGCCAAAAAGCTTGGTAAAATTAGACTTTAAGTCTCTGAGTTGAGTATGCAAAAAAGAATAATTGGGCCTAATCGTGTTTTATCGAGAAATTTTCATTGGGAGCTCATTCATAAGGTTAACACACTGATTAACTGAATGAATTTATAAACAAAAGTTAAATGATAAATCCAGTAAAAATTTTCACGTTAACTTCGGATTGTTTAGTCTTTGAAACCTAATTTGATTTACTTAATATTCTTAAATTTCAATTGTATTTCAGTATTTCATTTAAAAATATTTAATTTATTTAAAATTCATTTTAAACTTTTCTATAAGGAACAAAGAAATTTTGTTTAATATTTCTAAACGTACATATGTAGGTTAGAATAAAAATGATTTTTTATATATTGTGGTAATTTTTATTAAATTATTAAATTGTTATTTTTACAATTATAATTGCCTGAGTTGCATACTATCTGAAAAGTATAAATCAATAGTCAACCTAATGTTATATTATTAATGTATAATATATATATGACATACACTTTATAATATTTCATTATTATAAAATAAATAATTAAAACTTGTTGTTTAACTAACTTATATTGTGCGACTAATGTGTGTTATATTTTTATACATTCTCATTCATGCATTTTGATTACCCCTTGTTTTTTTTTTCTAATTGTAGGTGAAAGCGATTTGTGTATAAAAAGTATTTTGCATTTACCAATGGAAACATGGATAACGAACAACCACATCAGGAACTTGTTAAGTGTGTCCTTGTTGGTGATACAGCCGTAGGAAAAACGCGATTAATATGTGCTCGTGCATGCAATAAACATGTATCCCTTTCACAACTGTTATCCACTCATGTGCCCACTGTCTGGGCTATAGACCAATATCGTATCTATAAAGATGTAAGAGAACGGCAAACATTATATGTCACCACTTCAATTATATTGATTTAATTTTTCTTTATTGTATACTTAAATATGTTGTTTTTTTTTTTAATTATTATTTTTATTTCTTTGTTCTCTTTGTATAGGTACTTGAACGCTCATGGGAGGTAGTGGATGGTGTTAATGTATCATTGCGCCTATGGGACACATTCGGTGATCATGATAAAGATAGACGTTTCGCTTATGGACGGTATGTTGGAAGGACTTATTATAAAAATAATATATTTTTCTTCTAAAGTATGTTTTCCTAACCCAGTCATTCATTCATTCATTTAATTGACAAAAAAAAAAAGAAAGAAAGATATTATCATTCTTGCATTGTTTATCGCAAACGATAAGATAAAAAGTACAATAAGCGCTCGATAATTACAATGCAAAAATATAAGTAAATGTTTTGCTTAAAAACAAAATTGAAATGTTTACAAATAAATGAAATGACGATAACTGCGATCAAAGTTAACATGTTAAAACATTTTTTTCTTTATTTATTTTATATCTGACAACAAACGTGCAAAATATTGTTTTATTTTTAAAATTTTTATCAAAATCTTATATATTTTCGTCTTGCCATAAAACGTCAGATAGTCTTTTAATACATGATATCTTTTCATAAAATCATTTTAATTGCTGCACATAGATTGTTTTTACTGCGAAACCGCAAATCATTTTTTATTGTTTTATTTAGTTGGTGGTGTATTGCGCAGATTTAAAAATAATAAATTTAAACTTTGTTCTTAATTCCAAATTTTCAGTATCAAATTATATGAATGCATACATAAATAATTAAATTATTTTGTATTTGTATATAGCAGCAGAAGTCTTAATATTGACAAAATATTAATCAAATTTTTGTTTACACACAATTTCTTTTAAGTCGGTAATTTAGTTCCAATATTTTATAATTATCATCTATTAGTATATTTAGTAATTTCATACTGGTTTCAGAACTGGTTATTATAAATTGAAATAACTTGCGAAATTTAGACCATTTTATTGTAGTAAATTAAAAGAAACTAATTGGAATTTTAACAAATTTTTTATTTCTTTGTGTCTCATATTTTGGTTGATTAACCTTTCGTTCTCCTTTTAATTTGTATTAGTTTTTGTTATATTCTATTACAGATCCGATGTTGTTTTATTGTGCTTTTCCATTGCCAGTCCAATTTCGTTAAGGAATTGCAAAGCAATGTGGTATCCAGAGATACGTAGGTTTTGTCCAGATGTACCAGTAATTTTGGTGGGATGTAAAAACGATTTACGTTATATGTATCGTGATGAGACATATCTCTCATATTTTGGTGAGAGAAGCACATTTGTAAGGTAAGTTTATTGTAATATATATATATAATATAATATATATATATATATATATAAGTTTATTGTAATATATATATATATAATATATATATATTATTACTAATATAGAGGACGACTAGAGTAAAACTTAAGTAAATTTTATTCTAATATTCCATAGAGCCGCACTAAAAAGTGATTTGGTTATGCCTGATGAGGCCCGAGCTGTTGCCCGAGAATTAGGTGTTGCCTATTATGAAGCCAGTGTGTTCACCTATTTTGGTGTGAATGAAGTTTTTGAAAATGCTATACGTTCGGCTTTAATAGCACGGCGGCAACAACGTTTCTGGATGACAAATCTTAAAAAAGTACAGAAACCTTTACTGCAGGCACCATTTCGTCCACCTAAACCGCCACCACCGGAGATGACCGTAGTTGTGGGTAATTTCCGCCAGGACATGTACAATATGTTCTTGGCGCAAAATTACACCGACCTGGTACTGGTTGTTGGCACAATAAAGTTTTCTGTTCACAAATTTATGCTGGCAGCAGCTTCCAATGTTTTCAATAGAATTCTTAATACCGAAATTACTGATATGGGCGGACGCAGCAGCAGTGAGTCGAGTATGGTAGGAACATATTATTTATATTAATCAGAATATTTGTTTGTGATTTTATTGTATGTGTATGTATACCCTTAGATAAGTTCAACATTTGGTGAAGCTACAACAGCAGATTTTAATGACGATACCGAGTGCCTGATACGCAATGAATCTCGTGCACAAAGGTTGGTTGTAAATACATAACAAAATACAATATTTATACAAGAGTTTATTAATGCAAATTTTGTAATGTCTAGAATGTGGGAGCAAATAAAGCGCCGTTCCAGCTATCAAGCATTGCCTCTTATTGAATCGAAAAAACCATCAGAGCTTTATAAAGATCTACACCATCCTATATTTCAAAATATACGCATAGCTCAAGTGGACAGTGGTCGGGGAAATCTGGTAAACCAAACTATTATAACATTAAACAAGGTTATAACAACCCAAGCTTTACATCAATGTCTCAAGTTTATTTACACGGGATCCATAGAGAAAGAATTGAGTAATATGCAGGTAAAGTAGCGTTCAAACTAAAAGCCACAATAATATTTAAATTCCTTTAATTTCAAAGGATATTGAACAAGCTGCCGATTTGCTGGAACTGCCGAAATTAACACAATTGCTTTCAAAGACACAAAATAACGCACCCAGCATTAGTGATGACCCTAGTTCTTACATATGTCTTGTAAGTCCTTTAGTTATTAAGGGTTTCAAAACAAGTTTTTAAATTTAAAACATCTATTCTAAAGAGTATTAAAGAAAATATGGAAAAACATTGTATGGGTGATGGCTGCTTTACTGACATAACATTCGAACTAGATGATGGCCAAATGAAAGCACATCGCGCCATATTGGTAGCCAGATGTGATGTTATGCGTGCCATGTTGGCTGGTGATTTTCGTGAAGCACATTCTAGCGTGGTAAGCCATTGAATGTTAATTCTTAACTCTTGCTGCTTATGTTTATTACATTTTTTTATTGTATTTTTTTGCAGATTGTTTTTCCTGGCGTTACTATTTATACATTCCATAAATTACTTTGCTATTTATATACCGATGAAATACCACACATTTCGGCAGCTAAATGCCTTAATCTTTTGGAATTAGCGAATCGTTTGTGTCTACCACGTTTGTTAAACTTAGTCGAATGTCGTGTTATCGAGGATCTCACTATGATTTCACAAAAAGAAACAACTGAAACTGTAGATCATTGTCTCAAATTATTAGAGCCTGTTAAGGTAATGAACTTGAAATAACTCATTATTTACTTCGAGGGATTAACGTGTGTTTTATTTTATTTGTTTTTAGCTGCACAATGCTGATCAGTTGGCTGAATGGTGTATGTCGTACTTGTGCGTCAACTACAATGTCATTTGCCGGCATTCAATTAAAGGCCTAAGAGCATTGCACCAAGATAATCAAGAGTATCTACGTGAACATAGATGGCCACCGGTGTGGTATTTAAAAGATTACGATTACTATCAGCGTTGCATAAATGAAATGAACAAAGAGCTCAAAAACTCAAGACGTGATTCACGCAGTGATGACGAGGGGTGTCTTTGTTTTACAGGCGGTGAGTAATAATATCACATTTCTCTTAGAGTCCATATAATTTTCATTCATTTGTCTAAGTTAGTATATGGTTATTATTTTGGTTTTATTATTCAACATTATATATATAAAACGATTTTTGTTTCTCTTTTTGACAAAACAAAAAAACAAAAGAAAAAAGTATCGTAATCTAATGATATCGATTTGTTTCTAGTAATTTAAATATAATACATATGGTGGTTTGTATAGAATTTTGCACGAACATGAATTAATTAAACATCATCATGCAAATGAAAATATAACGTACAATTGAAGACATTCGAATTAACGTTAAAGAAAATGAAATTTTAACATCAGTATAATGTATTGTTTTGTTTCGAATAGAAACCCTCTTTTGCCCTCTTTTACTTTTATGAAACTAATTTAACAATTTGAAATAATTTAACATTTTGGGGGCTTTTATTGGACAATTGATAAAAATGTATTAAAAAAAATAGCTTTCAACGAAAGTCTAATTTTGTACGTTTTATGGGTTTTACATTTCGGCATTTTTCATTTACTACACAAGCCTACACAAATACCAGCATTCCAATTAGAAATTTTACTTCAATCACCTTATCTGTCTGTGGCGACTTAACATTTAACTGTTTCTAATTCATTAAGAAATTCCTAACTATTCCTAACGATTTCATCATATCAAATCTAACACAAAAACATATACAAAAAACATACTCTATGCATATCCCATAACATAATCAATCAAATAGGTTTTCCCATACGCACTTTGATAATTAATAAATAGATTTTCGAAAAAGTATTTTCTTGGATGTTAGGCAAACAAAAACAGGAACGGATCGCCGCTGGAAATGTGAATGGAGAAAGCACAAATGATAATCAAATCTTTAATAGTACGGAAAATTCGATGAATCATATTGATCTGGAAGCAGATATTGATTTAAATCTCTGACATCCAGCTTTGGGGCACAGAAGGTACGTTTGCAATGACCATTTCTCCATCACATCCTCTGTCCCCTATCTATCTCTCTCTCTCTCTTCTCCCTTTTGATTGCAGTTGTTAATTTTTATTTATATACACTTCAGGTCATTCCGTTTTATTGTGATCTTGCCCGTATTAATTTGTTTCATATGCACTATTTTGAGTATATTAATACTGTTTCAAATCTACACATAGCGCTTGCGAAATTGTGGTCTAAAGTATGATGAAACCTAGTTATGGCACTTTAGCTGAAAAAATACTTTTGAAAACAACCATTATTTCTTTTGGACCGCTTGTATTAATTGCAAATAAAAAAAAAATACAAGAACAACAATGAAATACGCTACGCTGAACGTATTTATTATTTACTATTACACAACATTTTGACGAGGCAAATAAAATACCAATCTAAACAACAACAGCAGCAACAACAACCAAACAAATATAACAGCGCATAATATATCGGATTGTTTTTCTTCGTTCCAACCAGGCTATAAGAGTGCATGGACGGACCGCGGACGGACCGAGTGCTTAGATGGCCTATATATGTATGAGAGACAGAGCTATAAATCCAATAATTAATTTAACGCTTTACACCATACTTACTATTAAATTTTGCGAAATAGGGAACTATTGTCTAGCCATTAATTTTAAGCATATTATGATGTATAATCGTTAGTTAGATATGTAAGTTCATTTATCTGTTTATCTGGAATATTGTTTTTCCTCTATCCATACGTACATACATACGTACATATACTACATACATGCATACATATGTTTTATTTTATATAACCCCCCACATTCACTCATAAGTTGCGATTTGTTCGTTTTCGTTCTTTTTTTGTTTTTATTTCGCTCATGATACCCTTTTCTTTAAACGTTATAATGGACCTTTTTTTTGTTTTGCTTTATGTTTCACATAATCAATTTTCGACTGAAGGAATAATGTACATAAAATAGAAACTCACAAATGTCAAAATTGCATTTTCTTCAATAGAATTTCAAATATTTATAGAGATGAATTGTGATATTTGTGAAAAAAAAATTGAGTTTTTTTCATATATTAATACAATCTAAAGAAGTAGTTTAAATATATTAATTGCGACTTTAAAACTAAGAAAGAAAAAACAAAACAAAATAACTCAAAACAATTATAAAAAAATTAACATTTAAATTACAATAAATGAAACATATTTTTGGTAATTAAAGCAATTGAATAATAGAATTTCAATTCTAAGAAAAATTTAATAAAAACAACAAAAAAAGCAAAGAAAATCCATGTATATACGTATTTTTTTATTAATTATTCAAACTATACATATATTACGAAATAATAACAAAAAGAAAATAAAACAACACAGTAGCAGATTGATGCCTGGTCAAATATTTAATCTGAAACATTTGAATTTTTTTACATTTTAAATAATATGATGGACCACGTCTCCAGGTTTTACCCCTATGTTTACTTCTGTGGATTTAGGGTCGAATTAGATTTCCGCCATAATGTTTAAAACCATAATTTGTATATTTTTTTCCAAACTCTATAGTCTTAATGTGAGTAGTGTCTCGTTCGCATGTATTTGTTTCATTTATGGCTGTATCGAGATAGTACAATTAATGGCCCAATTTTATAAATTCTATGCCTGTTGAAATCAACAATTTGGCTTCGTTCACTGAAAGAAAGAACATTTTTAAATTTTAAAACTAAATAGGTAAATCGAATTACAAAAATTCCTTCAGAAGTAAAATTTCTAATTGGCTGCTGTTAAAAATAAAGTTTTGTGTTAACGGCTGTTATTGAAAACTTTAAAAGCTTTTCGTTTGTCTTCACTATACCCATATATTGTTTTAATAACGTCATGTTGAAAATAATTTTACGGATTTTTAGTAACGGTTTTTTAAAAATTAATAATAATAGTATGAACAAAGAAAAACTTTTAGAATTACAGTTTTCCAGTGGTGTTATCGAAAAAAAAAATTGTTAAATGTTAACAGAAAAATGTTAGATTGTGAACTTTTTTCAACATAAAGCTTTATGAAATACAAAAACAAAGCTTTTAAAATAGAAGATTTTGGTGTTTAAAAATAATGATAATCAACTGTCTGCATTTCATCTGTCCATGTTTATTTACATTTCAATTTCAAATAAACTCCAGTTTTTAACAATTTGGGAGTTTATTCCTATAAATAATAATTCTTTTTGTTAGCATTTTGAATAGTAAAACTTTTTTTTTGGTTTTATTTCTAACTGCACATTGCATTTCTTCCATTTTTTGTTTTCTTTTTTACATTTAAAAATGTTTACACTTATTTATAGCCTTTTGAAAATAAAGGACTTTCAATTTGTTTGATTTTATATAAAAAAATTGTTGACCCATATTTTTATGAGCGGTTAAGTAGGCTTAATATGTAGGTTCAGTGGAAGAGAAAAGTCCACCAATGAAATAAAACTTTCAATGAGTTGGAAAAAATAAAATAAGAACAATATTTTACCATACCATAAATCTTGATGGCTATTAATATTGTATAACTTAAAAGTTGTACAAGTGCTAATAAGGCATAAAATAAAAAAATCGCTTAAAGTAAGTGGTTATAAAAAGAAAACCTAAAAAGGTAATCTCAAAAATTTAACATGTCCATTAACATTATTTTTTTTCCACCTCATAACAAAGTTTATGTTACAAAAAATTTAAAAGTATAGACAGCATACTGGCATTGGCAAAAAACCAATGTAAGCCACAATTATTACTTTTGTTGTGTTGGGTTAAACATTGTTTAAATTATTTTGACCATTATTTAAAAGTAGACAGAGAGTCCGTCCGATGTCCGACATCTTTAAAAAGTGAACAATTTGCCACAGTTTTTTTTTGTCTTTTTTTACTATACAAGTGTCTATCATTTAGAATTACATTTTCTGACAGATTTTGTTTTTTGTTGATCTTTTTTAATGGAGCTCGAAATATTGTATTATTTGTACAATTGCTTGCTATATAATATTTTACCCAAATATCATGCTAAATAAATTTATTCCTATGACCGCACCCGCACTCTTTTCTTTTTGTAGCTTTCTTGAGGTTTTGGTTGTCTTTTTTATTATGGGCGACAAAAAGAGTTTTATGTTTTGAAAATAAATTGAGGTTTTAACTTTAAATGTTTATGTATGTATGTATGTATGTAGATTTTATATTGCATATAATATTTTAGTATATTTTATTAATACATTTTTTAAGCAAAACTTTTACCAAACCGTTGTCAAGTCGTTAAAAAGTTATAAAATCTTTCAAATTATTCATTGACAATAACTTTTTCTGCAATAGACGGAAGTTATCATTTTATATTTGAACTTTTTTTTTTCATTATTTTTAATTTGCAGCGTTTGTTATTTGTTATTTATATTTCAAATCTGATATTTAAATGACAAAACATTTATTTAAAAAATAATATATGTAGCTTTTACTACGTTTGCTTTTTATCTTTCTCGTCATCAAAGGAAAGTAATTGAACCGTCACAATACACAATTGCGTAAATAATTTTTATTCTGCACAAAGTTGACAATAATGTATTGGAAACTGATGTAAATTTGATTTAATTTACAATTATTTAAATATCTTATAAAGAATTTAAATATATTTCTTCTTTTTAATTTTTCGTCTAAAAGGGACCTAAATTTACATTTCATTTGTACTGTAATGGTCTACAATTTATAAATGCTTTCCATATCACCTTTCTTTTTTGTCCAATACGGTTCACTTAACTTTGTTTAGATTGTTATGGGTTTTCTCGTCACCTGTAGCCTGTGGACAAGGATTTCTATTGGTCACTTTCCATTCCTATTCCATAAGACTGCGTGTATTATTGAAAATTTAAAGACTCTTGCTTAATCGAAGTTTGTCAATGAACTTGTTTTCTTTAAATTTAAAACTTAATTTTTGTCTACTTATTTTCGGCATATTTATCTAAAAATAAAGTACATTGTGACGAGAAGATTGCATTTTATATTTAAATCCCTTTCAATTCCTATTAAATAAAGGAAACTGGATGTATTCATTTGCCCTGATGCACTTTCCTGACGCTAAAAGCTGTACATAAAGTTGTGTCTTTAAGTTTTTTTTCTTTTATACTTATACTACCTTTTCTTTTTTGATTTCTTTGTTAAAGGAAAAGGTAACAAGAATTTTTAATTGAAAAAAAAGTTCAAGGTTATAAGAAAAAAAGAAAAAAGAAAAACAACAAGAAAGTGATGATGAAGAATGGAAAGTGAATATCGAATGTAAAATAAAATTATAAGGAAAGTGATTGTCAAGTTGAATGTTACAGAAATTATGGAAAGGAAATTGATATTTGCATATGGCAACAGCAGAAACTAGTACACGAAATCGTATTTAATAGGAAATTAATCAAAAAAATTAAACAATTCTTTATTTAAATACAAAATAGTCAGACTTCTTTTCTGTTAAAGGTGAATTGGAAATGTTATTGACATTTTTTTCCATAAATTTTTTATGGGAAAGTGTTTTGAGCATACGTTGTTCAAAAGAAAAAAATGAATTATCATGTGAAGCTTGGCACATTTACAGAAGCTTAGCAAATGCTTATCTTAATTATCCTTTAAGATCTCTTAATCAGCTGTTGATTATTACCAATAGAATAGATACCGATGAAGCACAGCCAGTCATACCTCTGCAGAATACCTATAGGAACCTTCATTTGTTTAATAATTTCATTTCCTTGACTTTTTGTCCCACGTTTGTCATTTTGTATCGAATTTACAAAAATAAAGCGATTATTTCTCATTTTGTGTACTTAATTAAAACGGATGATATCTTGATTGCGTAAACGTGAGCAAGTTATACAAACGTAAGGCTGCTCTTGTACTGATAGAAAACGGAAATCAAATATTTTATAAGAAGGAAATGTTATTTTCTTTTCCAATAAATCAAAATTTGATTTTAAAGCCTTAAAAGAAAATTAAAATCAAACACCAGCAGAGTAATAATTTCGTATTTGGCTTAAGAAATTAAAGCGTATTTCAAGCTTTGTTCCTTTTCCTTTTTTTATACTATTTACAACAAAATTTATTTCTAACAATAATTTGTTTATCATTTATCTTTATATAACCTACAAATATGCTTTTATATGCACACATAAAATAAATTCACATATTTTTTTCGGTAATAAAATTTAATTGCTACACTGAACTACTAAACTCTATTCAAATTTCTATTAAAAATGTTTAAAAAATGGGAAAATGTTTATATGCAATATAATTATATTTTTATTGCTTTATTTACATGTAAATAATGATAAAATTCTCCCAAGGAGATTTTTATTATAATATTTACATATGTATGTTTGTATGTTTATATATGAACAAAAATTTGATTTATTTACTTCATCTTCAATTATCTGTATCAATGGTATGCTGCTGAATGCCATTTATATTGCACAGTGTTCATGTGCCCCTTCCTATTTTTTTTTGCTTTTTAATCCTTATGTCAACACATATTGCTGCTACTCTCATACAGCATTGTATCATGGAACTGTCAATTGGTATTATTGTTTTTATTTTCGATATAATCCTTGACATATTTGTTTTTTATATCGATAATAATGCCATCATATATATTTTTGCCAAACGAGAAATTGAGCCATAAATCCTAGTTTCTTTTCTTTTAGGTTTTTTTTTTGGGTTTTGGTATTGAGTATGAGTTCAAATCGAAATCTATAAATACACTATACATGAAGAGAGTTTATAAAAGCATATTATAAGGTTTGCGATTGCAAGATTAACTAATTTAGTTAGCACGGATGATAGCAATCATTTTAATTCTTCACTTAGGTCTCACCCGTTTAAGACTAAACTGTTGGTAGCTCAGACCCATATTGTATTTGTTCCGCTTTAAATAGTCGAGGAGTTTTCCTCTCAAAGAATTTTTGTAGTCTGAACACCAAGTAGCCCTTCACCAGATTCTGCAATTTTCAATGTCGTTAAAAGACGTTCAAACTACTTCTTTAAGAAGCGAAGAAGTACAACTAGGATGAATGGTTTTTAAATTTGTGTACCTGTTTTCGTCTGATTGGTTGTGGATAAGCCACTAGTAATTTCGTTTCCCGCAATTGAACTTAATATTTTTCGTTAAAACAGTCTTTGTGTAGGCATTTCCATAATAGCTGTAGAGAATATTCATTCTGTGTGTATTCGACAACCCCTCGGGCTGATTAGTTTATTCGAAAACATTTGTTTTTAATTTTTATTTTTCTATTTTATTTGATCATCATACAATGGATTTATTGGTCAAAGTCACAAAATTTTTATAAACATTTGTTTAAATTCATGGCTACAGTTACAGTGAATAGCAAAAAAATACATTTTTTAGATTTTAATTAAAGGTTTTAATAGTCGTGTGTAGTTTTGAACGATTTTAAAATTAGTTTACTATTAAATTGATTTGATTAGATAGGATGGGATTTAGAAAATTATGGCAATATATTTAAAAAATTATTTAAAATAATATATCGATAAATGGTATTAATTTATATCCTAGTTTCTTTCTCTGGGCATGTATTCTCTTTGCATTTATAGTGGAATACGAAAACATATTTAATTAATTTTCGTTAACACTTTCACTTTATTTTATTACACATTTCATTCGATATACTTACTTAATAGAAGGCTGAAAATTTTCATTTTTATATACATATTTTGTATATATTTTTCGACAACATTTTCAAAATGTATGAAAAACTTTTTTAACCAAAACTAATATTATGTACATCCTTTACATACAATGTAGAAACTAACTTCTATAACACATGATAAAAATATCAGATTATTTTTAAATGGCCAATTAGTGTTAACTTTACAAAGGGAGAAAAAAAAACTAATAGTAGTTACATAAATAAATTTCCAATTTTTCTAGATTAATATGTTGGTGTTATATTTTCATGCAACATATGCTGGGTATCATCAGTGTCCAAATCATTGTGGCTTTGAGGTTATAACTTAGACAGTTTCGTATAGAAATATTTTTAGAAATTAGTTTTTGCTGTTGCGTTTTAAAAAACACATTTATTTGAGTGGCATTTACTAATGATAGAGTTTATAGTGATTTGTTTTCATGACACTGATATTCTTAATAATAAATTAAGACTTATAGTGCAATTTCTGCATGTTGAATCGATTTGTAATGAAAAAGTAATTATTAAGAAATCTTTAAGTTAATCTAGTTTTTCATAATATAAGGTGAATATAAAAGTATCCATAATTTTTGTTAAATCATTGAACAAAAACTTTCGTTTAAAAACCATACCAGTCACGCGGTAGAAGGCCCCGACCAACCTATACGGTTGGTGCACTCCGTCCAACCTCTGTTTGTTTGACTTGATATTCTTATAACACTATTTCTATTAGTCAATTCTCGCAGAATAATTGTTCAGAAGAGAGCGGCTTTGATTGCTTTGCTTGTTGGTAAAGGGTCTTAAAAATTAATTCTTTTACAATACCACCAAGCAGTCAACATATATAAATAGCAACCGGTCTCCAACAAGTGATTTCCAGCTTTTTGCCGTCTTGGCAAGTTGTATATAAACCTATGTTCTATAGGTATGAGCTGACTGACTAATTTCTAATTTCTACCTTTAGTAGCTGGATTCTTCTACCTAGCTTGTGAATTCCAATGTATGGCGCTTCAGCAACAGATACCAATTTAATCGTACAATAGAGATCATAGGCGTATGAGTTAGATTATTATTTCTCATAATTTATAGAATTTTTTATGGAATAACAAAAACAAAGAAATACTTTAACAAATTTTTGAAAATCCTTTTTTTTTATTGTAAATTCACAATAAAGACAAATTCTCATGCAGGAGTTTTTTTTTTTTTGTTCTCAAAAGTTTTTATTAATTTTTAGTTTTGCTTACAGTACATACAGAAACTTGTAAAAGAAAAAACAAAAGGCTTTTGTTCTACAGAAGTTGTGAACTTTCTTTGCCTGTTTGCATATGGGTGCATAAACGTATGTACATATGTTCATAGATGTATACAGAGTACTTACTTTTCAAGTACGTTCTATGCTTTTCTTCACATAACCAACCAACTCTCTTTTAAAATGTTATTTATTTTATTTTAATATTTAAGTTTTCTGTTGTGACAATTTTTTCATAGAAACTTTATACGGATGCAATATAAAAGCAAATTGTTAACGAATATTGAACACGGTACATTTAGTTAATGTATTAATGCGTTATGTCATCAAAGAGATACAAATTTCATTATCATTTATTTCTAATTATTGTACGAAAGGGAATTTAAAAATTTATTTATTGTATTACCATCACTTAAAACTTCTGCTCTTAAAAGCAGTGTGCAAAAGAGTGCATAAAACCTCATCAAATATGAAACTTTCAACAAGCAAAAGTTAAACTTTACACGCTTTGTTGTTAAGTTGATAAAGTAAATTTAAAATGAAAAATTCATAAACAACCAACTTTATGTTGTTCAACTTGACACTTTGATGTATTAAAAGAATCAGCACAGAGTAGTGAAACCATACCAGAAGAACAATATTTCCATGTTTTTATTTCTTTTTGAGTTGCAAAATGGTTTTACAAAAAACCATTGTCATGTTTTTAAGGAAAATTAATCTGAAAGTGAAAATAAATGCTTTAGGAGTAAAGCATATTATATTAGAAGATGCAAAAGAATAAAACTAAGGAATCTTTATCTTCGAATATCTAATTGAGTAGTAGTTGGGCACTTCATTTCAATAACCTGTTGAACCGTAGAACCTCCGATGCTTATAAAACTCTTAAAGATATATATTTTAATTGTTACCAGTACACACACTCTTTTCTAGAATTCTGATACTTAGCAAGTATAAGCTTTTAACTTTTGTGCGATAGACAGTATATGATCGTAACACGATCCTAGTGTCATGCCACATGAAGCTGAGAATAGATCTTTATCATTCCAATCACTTAATAGCTTTCTGTCATTAGTCTTAGAAAATCATATACCGCTTTCTAGACGTCTTTGTGTTTTTACAAAATACACTACCTTTCTCCTATTCACAAGTGTTATGTAGCAATTAATCAATTTCGAATTAACAAATTTAAACTGCCAAGATCAAAAGGCTGTAAGTTTCTTTTACCGGAGCTAAACCTTCATTGGTCCTGTGCAATGTATTGACTTCACCATATATACACATTACTGAAAAGCTGTTAAGCTTTACTTTTGTGAAGAAAATCTATTTCATTCAGTCGTTAGTTGGGGTATACTTAACAATTTTCCTAAAATCTTACCTTTTCGTAGTTGTTTATCCAGCCAGTCAATCAGATTATGATTTCCAAAGTAAATTAATTTTGCTTGAAGTAGAATTTGTATTCACTATGATCTGGCTTATATTATCAACATATTTTCTATCAATTATCATTTTTATTTGATTAAATATTTATTGTTTCAAAAAGCAAATAGATTTTTTACCACTTCATTAAATTTGTCCATTACAACACAACCATCCAAACAAACATCCATTCATTCATTCGTTCATTCATTCATGCATCCATCCCGTGTATCTATCATTTCATGTCATGCCATTTATTTCTATTCCATTCATTTACTTTCCCATTCATTTATTTATTTTGTAAAGTGTTTTTCTTTTCTACATTTATTTCATTTTTTTTTATTTGAATCAATCATAAATGTAATTGAAAGTCCAATTCCAAAAGAATAACTGATGGAACAGGCGTATAAATGAATAAAAAAGCATTGCGCTTCAATATATTGTTTTAATAAAAGGAAAAAAAGAAAAGAAAAAACAACAACAAAACAGTCTCTGCCAACTGTATTAAGGACCATAAATATTTTTATGTCTAGTGAACATATTTTTTATGACCGGGTCGTGGTGTACTGGTTGGTTATATTCTTCTCTCTTTTTTTATTGTTGTTTGCTGGCTGTTTCAGAGCTTTAGAAGTTATTTGACCATAAAAAATGTGAAAGTGCCAACAACTTTTGGACGCTGATGACAAACATTTCAAATGAGTTGACAATTTTTATTCTGGTCTATTGTGAAAATGAAGTATGAGCACTTTGAAAAGGGGTTTATGACCATTAAAGACCGACCATATAACGTATAAAACAATAAAAAAGAACAAGTAAAAGTAAAAGAAAAAGAAAACCGAAAACGAAAATGTGTAACAAGAAAACAAATGTTTCAAGATGATATAAAATGGATTCCTTCTCATGTATCCTTATGTACGTTCGTTTGCATTGCGTGTCTATAATCAAAGAACTTAAGTACTACCATCACTACACTCTCAATGACTGGTCTAACGGACTACTTGAATGGTTGGTTGACTGGCTGGTTGGTTGACTGTCTGAATGAGTGTTCACACACTCATACTGCATGAAGATGATGACGATGATGGCATCTATAAGCAGCGGAGGTTGTAAATGTAAGCAGTAAAACATAAGTACATTACGTGTATCCCTAAAAAAAAACTGCCACGCATGTGAATTTTACAGAGGGCGACAAATTTAGTCAAACATCATTATCAAATTGATGGAATCAAGTATGAGAATTCATTTAAAAGGTTTAGCTAACTAATATAAAAGGTTTTAGGACAAGAGGAGAGGTTGGTTCGAGGCGTATTAAAAATCGAATTTTCTTACTGTAAACTCAGTGAATATCGTCTCCAAACTGTATGCTGATATTGAAATTCCAATTTCGAATTGCAATTCGAATATTCGAACATTTGAAATTTAAATAAATTTCAATAAACATATTTGAAAGTAAATTTGTTGATGACTTGCATTTTCTGTTGTAAATTTGTAGAAAATGCATTCAAATAATATAGCAAAACTGTGTTATATAAAATAAAATTGTCTTTTAGTATAATTGCCGCAAAGATTCTAACCAAACCACTGTATTTAAGAAAAACAATCCGATTAGCGCCACTTTTTGTGCATTTATATTATATTTATATTTATATTTATATTTTTCGTAATATTTCGATTTTGAACTGATGTTCGACTATTTTCGAATATTGTACATTTTTATTAAAAAATTAATTTTATATTAAATCTATCACATAAAGCCCTTCTAAGACCGAAGTATTTTCCCATTGAATTACAAATTTTATTTTTAAGAAGTTTTCTTGTATGTCAAGGAGTGTAAATCTTTGTTTTCAATTTTAATTCAATATTTATTTGTAAACGAATTTTGTTGTGCTATTAACCCCTATTGATATCCATAGTAAGCCTTTCTAAGCCAATCTAATACCATCTATTTCTACAAATAATACTCATGCATTTGTTTTGTCTACATTTTCTCTTTCAATTCATCAGTCCGTGTCTGTTAAATTTCAATTATCTCACTCTATGCCCAAACATTTTTCCTATATTTTATTTTATTTTATTTCATTTTATTTTATTTTTTTTTTTTTTTGGAAACATTAAGTTATTATCAGTTGTTGTTTTTTTTCTGTGAAATTCGATTACTTCTGTCAAGTTTTTATTTTTCTTAAGGCAGGCAGACAGACAAGTTTCTTAAAATGTTCAGCACGAATCACACAATGATTTGTTACAGTTTCAAATCGTCAGAACAATAAAATAACACTTCTCGTAAAGCAGATAAAATTTGTTTCGGTGTCGCTTTTTTATTTTTCTTTAGTCTGTTCATAACTTTTTCGATTTATCACTTGTTTATCGTAAAAAGGACTTTAAAGGATTTCTTTTCATATTACTTTTCTTTTTATGTTATCCTTTTTAAGATACTTAGAAAATAAATGTTTGCTTACGAAGAGTCATCAAACTGCCGCCCAAAAGACCGAAAGTCTAAAAAGTATATATAGTATGTACACAAATTGTTTAAATGTTTTCTAATGTATTAAATTACTTTTATAGTCTGTCATACTGTATAGAATAAGTGGTTGTAATGCTACATGGTCTGGTACTTTTTTTGGCCAGTACTTTTGCAATATGCGCTCTCAATAATACTCCTGTCACCATTAATACGGTGGTTATGCGGTCTTTTTAATTTTTAATTTTTATTTTTAAAAATTTATTCCAATTTAGCTAATTTATCAGTATCAGCGTAAATATTTGAAGTGTTTATAAACAGTTTAAATTGTTTACCAAGCAATTTGTATAACAGTTTAACTGTTTGTTTTTACCATAAAATTTGCATTTTTAATTAAAACTGAACTTTTATATTCAACAACATATTTGCCAATGTTTTTATAAACATTTTTTCTAAATTAATTTTATTTTTTTTGCATAAATTTTTGCATGACAAAAATATTTCATATTTATTTTGGATGACACCACATTCACTCAAATGCTAGAGTTGTCAGAAAAATTCTTCCCTTTTTTGTCGCATATTTTTTTTATTGATGTTGTTGTGGATTCTGAAATAAAATCAAATCAAATCATGGTAAATAAAACATGATGAAAATTTATATAAAAAAAATAACAGAAATTAAATAAATAAGCTGCTAACCCATATCATTTATTTGTTTAAATTTGTTTATTTAAAACAGAACGAAAAAAAATCTTTAATAATTATGTATTATTGCCAGGGCCAAATTGCATAATTAAATTCATTTTCTTTATAAAAAAAAAACAAATTTATCAGCATCTTTTTTTTTTTGCATAAATTTGATTTTCACTCATTTTAATTTCAATTTGCATACGAACGAATGAACGAGTATTTTCATTTCATTTGGTTAAAAAGTTCATTGAACTGCTTATAATGTCATGCAAAGGTTTGTTGAGTTCTTTTTAATCATTATTTCATTTAAGTCTCTGTGATTGCCACCAGACCAGCGGTTATTTGCTGAATAAACATAAAGTTGGAGCAAAGAAAATAATTCTGGAAATAATAAACACATGCCGTAAAAGTCCTTTTGCTTGTTACAGCAAATAATACGTTGTATAATGCGTTACACGCAGAATGTTGGTAATTTTTTTTACGATTAATAAACAGCAAAGAAACGTTGTGTTAATAAATCCATTGAATTACTTACTCCAAGAGTTATTATATGTCATTTGAAATTGCTTCATAAACCAACCAATAGCTTCATATACAAGACTTTATTACTCTTTATCATCCAGCATTAATAAAATGTAAACAGGAATCCTATAGATTTCATGAAAAATTATAGAGGCAAAGCTTGTTTGCGGTGTAAGAATTGTAGCAGCCATCAGAGGATCCCTGTTTTTGTGTTTCTGGAAGCACTATAAGAAATCTTGACCTTAAGTTATTATATCACACCTTCTTGATAGATATGAATTCATATCATTCCATTGGTCTCATTAGTTTTAAATATAGGGAAAATTTCCAGTGGGTCAATTATATGCAAGGCAATCGCTTGTAGTTTTTTTTGTATTGAATTTATGTAAAAAACCCCAACAACACACTTTAAAGTATCCAGTAAATCCTTTCAATGTCTTTTGTGTCAATAGTACGTTTTTAATTCCTTAATTTTATTTATTTTTTTTCTTTTTTGCTTACAGACAACAAATATTATTAATTATTCATGATGCCAAAATACTTTATATTTCCCCTCCAAAAAAAGCCACACGAATATACCATTTTCCTATTCTCATAAGCTTTCGTTCGTGCAAACCAAATACACACAACAAAAACAAAATAAAAAACACAAAAAATAAAAATTTATTTTAAAAGATAAACGTGCCATACATGATTAAGACCAAACAGACTAGTACACTCCATTGCTTTCGCATAAACTATTTCCCATTGAAATATTTTTTTCACTCTGTTTTCCTTTTTTTGACTTAAATAGAGGGTGTGCCTTAAAGAGAACAATTTTAAATAAACTAGACTAATAGGAGAAAAATTCGATTACCTTTATAATTGCACCCGTTTTAAACACTGTTGTTTGCACTGTGCTGAAATTGGTTGTTGCATGCATTTAATGCATTCAAGTACGAGTATGTTGTTTATGTCAAAATAAATGTTAGAATTTACACTTTACTTTGCTTTAAACTCTGCTCAACTAGACTAAACTAAACTAAACGTTGTTGCTGCAATAGTATATAAAACAAAAAACAAAAAAAAAACAATCTGTTGGTACCTGCCATTAGTACTTGTTTGGCATGGAATTACAATGTTGGCTGTTGGTTGTTGGCTGCTGGTTTTGTGTAGTGTATATTACAATTTTAATTTTCCACAATTACAATGACAAGCGTAAACAAGTAATTTTAACCTTAATACCTTAACACATAACACAAATAAACAGAAACAACTACCATATATACATACCATACACTTAAAAACCTCCCAGTTCTATAGTAACATTTGATAACTTTTAATTAGTAATTGTCAGCATTTACTTAGTTACTTTGCTGGTAACAAAAAGTCTATTGGGAGACAATGGCAAATTTTGTTCTTAGGCAGCAGTAGAAGTTGCAAATTTTCTTTATCATGTCGGTTCTGAAAACCTTGCTCTGAATGGTACAAACAGGGAACTCGACAAATTCTTTTCAAATAAGTTACTACAGACGATAACTCTGTTGGTGCGAGTTATGATAGATTTCCCTGTTTTCATAAGATAGCCAGTCATCTTATTACCTTCATAATCTTTATACCTAACAACTTAATCCAATGAAACAAACTCAGGTAATATCTAAGGAGTAGAGTGCCTAGCAAGCAGACATGTAGCACTTGTAATGTAATGCATGAATAATTATTCTTTCTAATTAATTGTCATCTGCTGTTGAAATGTAAGCAATTTATGTTTACATGTTTGTAGGTGTCATTTACATAAAGCCACACAATTTACGTTTTGTTGAACATGCATTTCATATGTTTCCATAGTTTTATCTGATGCACGTTTAATAATGATATTGATTGTTGCATGCGGCATGAAAGTGGTGTCAAAGTATTGTGATACTAAACAACGCCACTAATCGTTTTTTATAATGCAATTGTTGGTTTTAAATGTTTTTTTTTCCCATTACAGACCACCAAACCACCTGAGGTTTCAATATTTGTGTGTTTGTGTCAATAACAAAAATTGTTAAACATTTTAAAATGATTGCAACAGTCGGTACACTCGTGTATGTGTGTCAGTATTTCACTCAATATTCATAATTTGTCTAACAAATCAGCCTCTTTCTGGAATTTAATTGGCCGACTAAAATAAGGAATTCTTATTCTCTTCTTAAGTATTCAATTATTTTTCTTTTAGTTGTTTGTTTTTTAATTGGACTTATTTGCTTGAGTTAATAGAATTGAATGGTCATTAGTGTACATGGCTGATTACCACTGCCACGGTTCACTGTCTGTCTGACTGTTTTTTCCCCATAATATTAAGTTCAAACAATTCATTTTAAATACTGATGGATGGATAATAACGTTGGTAAACATAACCAATTATTGCATATTTAAATTTGCACAGACATTTAAGTATTGTGGACGGAGGGAAGAGCAATGTTTATGGCGACATAAATAATTATTTTAACTCAAGATAATGTTTTCGAATTAAAAATACAATTTAAAGACTTTAATGTTTAATTTTCTCTTTAAATTAAAGTTCTTAAACATGATGACAACCTTGCGTAAACCCCAAACTTCTCTCAGCTTTGTTAAGAGGTAAGGTACTTTGACTTCAAGGCATTAAAAATGTTTAGTCTGGACTTCATTCCATTTTATTTAGTCAGCTGCTATTATTCTTACAAAAGAACCCTTAAAAAGCAAAGAATATGTTTTTCTAAGTTAAATCTTTTAAGCATTTTGTTTGTTTAGAAATTTTAAACTTGAAAATCTAAACTCATAACAGAAACAAAGAGTTTGCAGCGAGCATCTAAAAAATTGAAACACATGAAATTATTCTTAAACACACTTTCTTTTTTTTTTAGTAGTTTCATTCCTTTCTTACCGCTGTTGTAAATACGTCCACTGGCTAGCTGCTGAGCCTTAGTATAGCCTAAAGTAAGACTGTTAACTGTGTACCTTACAGATAATTATGATGTCAAGTCGTTCACGGAGATCTGGAACTGATTGCAGCCGACTCTCAGGAGGATATGTAAGATGGCCAAGTTTGAGGCGATAGAACATTTCATCTGTGATTGTCCGGCTCTTTTTATCGCGGTAGATGGTTTCTTCATAGGTTTAAACATTGGTTCCTTGTCTAGGGGCTCCTGTAGTTTATAATGATATAATGGTTTTGTAGCTTTCTTTCACTTTTGCTTTATTCTACATTTTTCACCTTTCTAGGACTAACAGAATTGGTTCCAGGAACTATAGCTACTATAGCTACTCTAAACTAGCTACCGATCAACATGGGTATAAAAATCTTAATAGCATTTAAAATGACTAAATATGTTCTTTTTCTCTTTGCAGGAACTAAAGTGTGATAACTTTGCAAACTTCGATGTTAGAAAAGCATTGTGATAGTTGTAATACAAAGGCCAGGACGGAACGTGACTCCTTTCAGCCCGAAATTTGTTAAACATTTATTAAAAATACTATAAGCAGATCATCAGATTGGCGCAGGTCATTTGAATTAATCCGAAAGTAAGTTCTAGTTGATACCACAAAAACCTTTCAATACAATTAAATATGTGCTCTTTTTTCTTTGTAGGAACTTATCCAGCAGAAAATGTGATAACTTTGCAAATTTCGATGTTAGAAGAGCTTTGTGGCAGATTTAAAACAAAGACCAGGACGGAACGCGACTCCTTTCAGCCCGAAATTTGTTAAACATGCATTAAAAATGCTTTAAGAAGGTTATCAGATTGGCGCAGGTCATTTGAATTAATCGGAAAGTAAGTTCTAGTTGATGCATCAAAAACCTTTCAATACAATTAAATATGTGCTCTTTTTTCTTTGTAGGAACTTATCTAGCCGAAAATGTGATAATTTTGCAAACTTCGATGTTAGAAGAGCTTTGTGGCAGATATAAAACAAGGAGCAGGTCGGCACGTGACTGCTTTCAGCCCAAAATTTGTTAAACATTCATTAAAAATGCTATAAGCAGATCATCAGATTAGCGCAGGTCATTTGAATTAATCCGAAAGTAAGTTCTAGTTGATATTATACAATTAAATATGTGATCTTTTCAATATCAATACAATTAAATATGTGCTCTTTTTTCTTTGTAGGAACTTATCCAGCAGAAAATGTGATAACTTTGCAAATTTCGATGTTAGAAGAGCTTTGTGGCAGATTTAAAACAAAGACCAGGACGGAACGTGACTCCTTTCAGCCCAAAATTTGTTAAACATTCATTAAAAAGTCTATAAGCAGATCATCAGATTGGCGCAGGTCATTTGAATTAATCGGAAAGTAAGTTCTAGTTGATACTATAAAAATCTTTCAATACAATTAAATATGTGCTCTTTTTTCTTTGTAGGAACTTATCCAGCAGAAAATGTGAACTTTGTAAATTTCGATGTTAGAAGAGCTTTGTGGCAGATTTAAAACAAAGACCAGGACGGAACGTGACTCCTTTCAGCCCGAAATTTGTTAAACATGCATTAAAAATGCTTTAAGAAGGTTATCAGATTGGCGCAGGTCATTTGAATTAATCGGAAAGTAAGTTCTAGTTGATACTATAAAAATCTTTCAATACAATTAAATATGTGCTCTTTTTTCTTTGTAGGAACTTATCTAGCCGAAAATGTGATAACTTTGCAAACTTCGACGCTAGGAGAGCTTTGTGGCAGATTTAAAACAAAGACCAGGACGGAACGTGACTCCTTTCAGCCCGAAATTTGTTAAACATTCATTAAAAATGCAATAAGCAGATCATCAGATTGGCGCAGATCATTTGAATTAATCAGTTGACTCCATAGTCCAAAGGAATAGTTTTTGGATAACAAAATTCGACATACTTAATTTTTTTCTAAGACTAATTATTGTAAATGATTGAAAATGTGTTTGAAAACAAGCAAAAGTGGAATATTTTAGAAATTTAATGTATTTAATAAGGATTTGTAGATGTAGATCATGTGTAGTCATCGTTTTCCTATTAATTTTCTAGTTAATATTGCTTTTTTTGCTTTTATTATTAATATTTTATTTATTTATAATTATTTTTATCATTAATTACCATATACATATTGTATTTTGTGCATATATTTCATTAAAAATAAAATAATAATCCAAAAAACCCTAAAATTTGCTTTATTTACTCGTTTTCACTATTCTCAGATATTCACTCACACATTGACATTTTTTTCTATTGATTTTTAGTCGATTTTCTGAAGTGCACAAAATACCAGGCGAACAGAAAAATCAGCAGGCATGAAATAAAAATATTTTTTTAGAAAAACCCGGAAAATCAAGGCATACTTTAGGGGTTTAAATTGACCGGGTGACATATATTAGTAAAATAAGTCACCCGGTTAGTGAATGATCCCTAAAGTATGTCAAAAAATATGTAGAATTTTCCATGTAAAATTCATTTTTCGTCGAATAAAAAGGTTAGAAGTATGTGGACATATTTTTAGGGTATAAATAAGAAAAACCACCCTGTTGAGGAAATTTTCGAAAAACCGGGTGTACCAGAGGTTCTTTTTTTAATATTTTCATTTTATTTTGATGCCCTGCTAAAATTTCTGTTTGCCTGGTATTTTACAAAAATAACAAATTGAAGAAATTTCGTGTTTTGAAAAATGAAGAAGAAGAAGAGATGGGATGCATGAATGAGCAAGCAAAAGATGATGAAACGCTTAAATGAATTTTTATGCATTTTTAATGTTATTCTAGTAAGAAATTTTTTATATTTTTTGTTAACTAATAGAATAAATATTTTTTATTATTTTTTTATGGGAAAACAAAGGTAGTTAGTTAATTTAACAATTAGAACGGTTGCCGTGGGAACATATTCGTATTATAAATGTGAAATTATTTAACACATTTTTTTTTAAATAGATGACACGTGTCTATTTAATAGTGATTAGTAATAATTATTTAAAAGCAAATTGTAAGTAAAAAAAGTAACAATTATTTATAAATAAAATAACTTACCTTGAATTATAAAATGATTTTTGTAGCAAATAAATCAAAAATTTCAGATTTGTGTTTTATTTATTATTTTTCAATTTATTGAATAACCACTTATGAAATTAAAATAATTATATACAAAGGCATATATTTGAAATACGTAAATAAGCATGGTGATATTATTAAGTAGAATTAATTTAATTTAAACACAAAATACAGTGCAATACGAAAGAAATACGACATATAAACAATAAATCTATTTAAATTGAAATCAATAATGTTTAGTTTCTGGAAAAAAAAGATAGGTAAGTAAATAGAAAATAATTCTTTTTTATTATGTGATATATGCGTAACGGAGACAAGCAGAAGTGAGTTCAATTGGCAATTTCTCTGCTATTTATTAAAATTTGTTTAAAAATAGTAATGTTAATAGGTGGACCCACATCTTTATTTGTTTTTTGTTGCCTTTGGCTTAGTATATGCGCTATTAGTAAGTAATCTATTTTCTAATAAAGGGCTGTTTAAAAATTTAAAAATATTGTGTCATATTTCTTAGAATAAAATGAAATTAATGCCGTATTAATGAGCGTATTAATGATTAGTTTTTAAGCATTTTTCCTTAAATTTTTCATAATTCTTTAAGTCTATAAGTCTATAAAAAAAATTATTGTTTTTCGTTTCTGTTCTGTTCTGTTCTTTTCTTTGTTTGTTTGTGTTTTATTCATGTCATGTAATATTTGCTTCGAAATTATTTTTGCGTTGATTTATTTAAAATGCCTAAGCGGCGGCGATAGACTGGTGGCAATAGCATCAGTAAAAATGTGGCAGTTTTTTTGAGTGACAGCAACATGATGACTTTAGGCATTTTTGCGTCGCTTGCGAATTCGTTTAAGAAATCTGGTGTGCCTGTCGTCATGCCTGCCTGTCTTCTATTGTTTTTTTCTCCGGTATTATGCTTTTCAAGTATGTGCACTTCGAGGAAAAATGTATTGTTTAAGGCATAGTTCTCTAATTTAAATATTTTCTTTCTTTAGATTTTCTCAGTATATTGAAAATGAGCATTCCAAACATAAATACTTGCATTCTGATAATTACGTAGGCATTTGACACAAATAAAATGATATAATCACTCAATGTCTGAGGAGGAAATTTTCAGAAATCTGCAATTGGATAAGAGATTGCATAAGATGTGCTCTTGGGTGTGCATTTTTTAAAAAAATACGATGATATATTTAACCCAAAACAGGCTAAAAAGTTTTAAGTATATGAAGGCATTAAACCTTGGAGGCGATTGTCAAACACAAGGATTGTTTTCAAATCATTCAGAGGGACTCAAGGATCAATTACGAAATTGTTTGTACCTAGCCTGAGTACTAGAGGGGAGTGAAGAAAGTTGTAGGCTACAGAGAGGTATCATTTTATCCTAGAATGACAGGTTAATAATGAGGTGATAAGAATACGTAATTTCGATAATCTCCTCATCATTACTACACGGCTGAGAGTCGAATGGAGATTGAAATATTGACTCTGAAACTCATTGTGAAGGTGTCTGACACAGTTCATTTTATGACTCATGACTATGAGTCTGTATTCCTCAACAAACTATGAGTGCATATTGACGATTTCACCTCTGTGGGATGGCCCCTTTCATAACGTCGCTCTGGAATTTCCAGAGGTAATGCAGAATCCATAACAGAAATTAAGACTCCCCGTAAAAGGTGGAGAAAATTTTTATGGGGAAGAACACAAAATAAAATTGCTTGCTAAGACACTTAAAATGTTTCATCATTCTTCAATCATCTTAAGTTGTGGTCTTAAGCTGTAAATTTGGATTTGACTTATGAAAAGGTAGTGGAAACCAACTATAATTTGTGAGAATAATTTTCTGAAATTTATCATCTCGATAAAAATTTTTTCCTTCAAACTACGAGTGTTTGTGTAATTTGCTTGGGGGTGTATTTGAATTTTGTGACCTCATTTTATACAAAAAGAAAAATGAAAATTCATGCACATATGTTGAGAGCAGCCATCTAAAGGGTGTGCACACATCTAGACACAGAATTTTTACGATTTCTTCTTCCTTCATTTTAAAATGTGTTTTTTTTATTACCTAGTTTTCCTTATATGGCAAACCTTGTATGTATGCAAATGTGTATGATTTTAATTGTTAGCATATCAGTAGTATAGTGTATATATGTAGCTGCGCTATGCATACAAATTTTGAATATCCATACACAATAAATTAATAAAGCATGTCAAGAAATTTTCATCAAGTCATGATGTTTGTATTTGAAACTTAATTCTCATGGCGATATGGAAAAACATCCACAATCACTTTTCATATAAAAGAACAATGCCATGATTTTTCATTCTCCATGTTGTTTCACTAACCCAAAAATGGGGGAACAAAAAAAAAACCGAAAGAAAACAAAGGTAAACATACAACAGTATTCTAGCAATAATCTGCATGGCATGGTTCATTTAACTTTTTGCTTAAAAACGTTTGAAATATTAACGATAATGTAGTCTTAACAACTTTATTCATTCGAGTATACATTTTCCATTGCCTCCTGTATTCTCTTGCCGAAATGTGAATATTGCCGTAAATGAAAGAGAGCATTGAAACAAAAATATTTAAAAGCCAAAAAAACTTTACTTTCAATTTTTAATGATCAGAGGTATTTAAAGAACAAAAAGTATAAAATCGATGAACAAAAAATCAAGCATATTGTCACCTTTAATAAAATTTTTGTGAAAAAATTTTAAAAAACTTTGAATAAAGAAAATTGAAAACTAAAAAACAATTAAAACAACAATTATAAGGATTTTTTTCAAGGGGTAGTAGACCAAGAGTAGATTAGTTTGCTCTTTTTCTTTTCCTTATTTCTTTTTTCTTTTCTAACAGCTTCTTATAATTTTTGAAAGCCTCTTTAGAAGACTACTTAAAGAAGAGAGTACAATGAGATTAATCTGATATAGGCGAACTACCAGCTGGGAGATGGTTAATGGGTAGCATTTCGCTTAGCATGTAGTGTGTAATTTTCTATTCTGATACTCTGATAACCAAGTCTGTCTAAAAATTAACGAATTCATCATATTCAAAAAACCTGTCAATAATGATTCGAATTTGCTGTTGGCTATCATAGTTATCATAGCAAATATGTTACGAAGTATTAAATTGGAATAATCACTCCAAATCATTCCTATTTTAAATTGAAGCTTTCAATGCAGCAAAACACAAAAATTTCACAATTCGGTCTAAACTTGGCAAAATAGTTCCTTAAACAATTCACTGGGCACACCCTCATCGAGATATATTTACTATCCAGTCTGCTACAAGCGTAAATATATTAACGAATATTAAGGCTACTGAAACGAGTAGAATCCACATCCATGGGTCGAAATTGAATGGAAAATATAATTGTGATGTGTTAGACAGGCTGTCTTGAAAGTAGTAGAAATTTCTTTCCATTTTAAGTCATACATAAGGCATGACATGACACGACAATTTGGTTGCATTATATGCAAATGATGCTGTTCTTGTATTTACATTTTAATGTCAATAAAATATTTTTAATGTCAAAAAAAATTTATATAATTGTCATCCAACAGACCCTCATCTATTTATTCTGTCTTTTTTTATTTTTTTTACAAAAAATATCATGTTGCCAGACAATTGCTGACTGTCATTTAATAGACAGATGAGATGGGATAAATGGGTTCTGACATTTTGGTGTCTGTTAAACATTTTTAAAATAATATTCTTAATGGGTAAACGTAATGTCATTGAACTGGAAATCGATATATATCTTTATGAATGGACCCGCCTTCATTTTTATAAGATAAACTTTAAATTATTGAATGCAATGGCAATATATTGAACCACAACACCTAAAGAGACAGACTGATTGTGGCTGCTGTTAGGGGTCCTGGTGTTGGATGTAAAAAGTAGAAGCTGAAAATGCTTAGTAGCATACCCACGTACCATTTCTTTAATATAATATAACGGGATATAATCTTGAAGTTGTCACAGTCTAGTAGGTAATGGGATGGCTTGTTAGACGTGAGGTACAGCGCAAACCCTTGGTCAGGCATTTCAAATAAAAACGAAATATAAATAAATATGTTTTCGGTGGCTTCCGATTAACAAAATTCTGACAAAAAATCTAAGAGGTAGTAAATAATGGCCATGGAAAGTTTCTCTAAAATCTGTCATTCGGAGACGACATTAAACTTTAGGAGCCGCTACTCACATATAATGCATACAACATAAGTGGTTTGAGGTTGAAATCCTGACTGGAGGGTTGGAATGAACAATTATGTACGTATGTACTCTAATGAAATATATGGACTTTCTCGTGTGGAATAATTTCGCTGGTAATTAATTGATCTGACGATTATAGAATTTCAGACAGAAATCGTTTGTTTATATGTGCATTATTTGTCAGTAAAATATTGCTTTTCCAGTTAACTTTCTATAAATTCTACTTTTTCTTCTCCTATCACTATCTATTGCCAAAATTGAGAATGTTGGTAGACAATATGTCTGTGAAGTATACTACCTCTTCCGTTTTCATCAAGAAATTAAATACGATAATAAGGAAAGAAAAAAAAAAATAAAAAATAAAAAGAAGATGAAAACTAACTCTTTAATATTAAAACTAACTCTTTAATACGAATTAATATTGAAACTTGTTCTATATTTTGTTCAATTTCAATTTCATCTTGGCCAGATTTTTATTTTCGAATTTAAATATTAAATTTAGTTCCATATTTCATAAGAAATTTTTGTGAAACTTTTCCGCTTATTTACCACTTTCAATTGGAATTTTTACAGCCAACTCAACTCTATTGCAGAGAGATATTTTGTAGAATATATAGTTTTTTAATTTTTTTTTTGTTGGATTTTTTTTATTAAGAAATTTGATGAAAGCGCAAGTAACTCTTGCGTAAGTCCCTCCATATTACCACTTTACACTATGTCAGTGCTTTGGGCATTTCAATAAAACTTTTCACTCACATATGAATGCAATGCTTGACGTTCTACGAAAATGATTTTTGAAATTCAAGAAAACTGTGGCGGGACGGAGAATGGAGGAGAGTATTGTAACAAAAATTTTAATTCAAGGCCAAACTGTTGAGATGGATGGATAAAAGAAATCAAAATATTAACTTTATTAAGAAGAAGAGTTTCACAAAATGTGCATCAAATATGATTTCTTGGTAAAATACAATTTGATGAATAAGCAGGCAGAGTACCCACATAAATAAACAGTTTGAAGTGAAGAGAAGCTGTGGCAGAAAATGTTAAATTTTAATAATTAGAAACTGAATTTAAAAATTTTTCTTTTTATGCGAAAGTATTAAAAGCAAGAATCCTTTAATATTGTCTTGTCATTTAAAGAATATAAAATATTTATGAATTTCATAAATTTTTATGACTTTTTTTTATATTTTTCTGTTGTAGCCAGAGGGTTATTATAGAACTTATTGCTGTTAATAGTGCCAAGAGACAGACAAGACACGTTAAGCTAGACGGATAAAGTGAAAAAAGAAAAAAGAAACGTACTTTAAGCACAATTTTAACAGTTTCATTTGTCTTTCAATTAACTTTAAATATTTCTGATGTCATTAAAACAATTATCAACACAGTGTAAAATAATTGCATTTAAAGCTCTCTAAAAAAGAAAAAAAGAGAAACAAAATTATCAGAGCAAAAAGCATGGTTGATGGCGTGCCACAACACTTATTGCAATATTTGGCTAGAGTTTCTAATAAAAAAAAAAATAAAATAACTTTCCTTTCTACAAAATATGAAAAATAAAACGAACTAAAAACAAGCAAATAAAATGTTTTAAGGGGAGATACGGTTTTCATATGCAGATGAAATATGCTCAAATGTTATGCTTAAGTAAGTGTGAAATGACATCAAATAAAGAAACATTTTGTCATTTATTGATTTTTATTTTTACAAGAAAAAAAAATCTGCAAAAACATGACATATTAAATGACATGCAGATGATACATATGTACGAGAGAGAGAGAGAGCGATGTAAATTGTGAATTTATTGAAAATTCTAAGAAATTTGCAAATAGTCTACATTACACAGGAAGTATCTTTAAAATTTAGTGTGAAATTAAAAATTCCAGGAACAAAGAATTTTTCAATTCTGTTTCTGTTCTTTCAAAGTAATTATGTGATCTAGTGATTTAATGCAGATATGTATGGTAAACGCATCCTTAACCTTAACCTACATCTAAGGCTTGACCGTGTTACAAATCTGTTGGCCATTTAAGACCACTTAATCCGATCGAAAATATAAGTGGCAGAGCAGATCTTTATCACCACAATCCAAAAAGTTAATCTGAGGCACTCAAATAATGGCGCTACTTCGCCTGCCCTATTTTTATTTTCTGATGTCATCTCTTTGGAAAAGAGCGGAGATGATTTGTAGGGCATTAGAGTCTCTTAATTTGTATAAATTCGAATTTTAATATTCCTTATTCCTTAAAAGACCACCTAATAAACTTCTACGTTAAACGACAGACTGTGATTCGTATTTTAAAATGGAATTTTTTTTTCTATTTTTTGTGTTTTTCTTTTTATTATGTATTCTGTAGTATTTATATTGACACTCTTGTACTTCAATTCAACACTTCCCATATTGTAACCCTTAAGATACAAAAAACAAAAGAATAACATACTACTGTGTGACATTATGTCTCTCTCTCTCACCTTTTCTTTGCTGCATATACATTGTGTTATGAAATGTCTTGATCTACCCTGGAGTATTTCTTGTGAACTTTTATTTGCTACAAATGTTTTAATGTTAAATGCAGTTATAAAATGTTACAAGATAAAATAAAATACAAAAAAAAAAAACAGAGAAAAATATCTGTTGCATATACTGTTGTAGTTGCAACAACTTAACATTTGCACACACACACACACACACACACACATTTCTTTAATAAATCTGTCTGCTGAAGCATTAAATTAAGTTTTAAAGATTTTTACTCTGCTCTGCCCTACACGAATCCTCTTCGAACCTATTTAACCTCAAGTCATGCTTTAAGTTGCAATACACCACAGATGTGTAGCGTGATGGGGAGTAAGTAACTGTGCTACGCTTGCTGTGTGTTTGTGCTTGTATAGCCAACAGGTAATTGCAGTATTTCAATAACAAATTGTTTAATAATGTCAATACAAAACCTTTGCTTGTTGCTTATGGAAGATGCTTTTCTTAAAGCTGTTGCAACAGATACATACTTTTTCTCAACAGTTTGGATGATGGTTTAAATAAATTATTATTCAATTATTGTGAAACTTAAACTTTAATAATAAAATCAAATTACTTTAAAAAATTTCTATTTTTTCCCAGCAGTAAAGCACATTAAATATTATTGCATGGGTTACGTTATTTGCATTTTTTAAATTTATTTTTATTTCTTTTTTTTTAATTCCTTTCTCTTGTTTCTTAAGAATCTTCTAATTAACAATTTTCCTTTAGTGAGAGAGAGAAAAAAATCCTTAACAATAGAAACATAGGAATTCTTCTTAGTACTACCCAGAGACTATAAAATAAGAGTCGGTTTAAATGGTAGACAACATTCCATTTTTTTTTTAAATTAAACTCTTAATTTTTTATCCTTCCCATTTATGTTTCCTTGCTTCTTTCATTCTCTGAGCTTTAGCTGTACATACACAATACATACATTTGTATATGCAGTAAAGGATTTATAAGAATGGCATTAGAATTGCGTTAGAAACTGTTCAACCATTTCAAATATTTTTGCACTGAATTTATTAAAAGAAACAGACAGAGACAGAGAGAGAGAGAGAAAAAGAGAGTGAGGGAGTGTAAGAGAAAAAAATCATAATAGGAAAAAACTTGAGAAAATATTTTTATTGAGCAGTTTAAATCAAGTCGTTTTTGAAATGGAATGATAATTGAGTGGGTATTTGTAAAAAATATTTGATTTTTAGAAAAACATATTTTAATTATTTAAATTTAGTTTGGTAAGCCATTACACAATACAACTTTATTGGTGAAACAGTTTGAAACTTAGGAAAATAAACTTTCATCGTAGAGTGGTTAAAGACCATAAAATAAAGAAGGAAATGGACACAAAAGTGGAAGAAATTAAAGCAACCACATTTAAAAAAGTTTATTTTTTTATTTATTTAAAGCCAAACTTTATGAAAAAAGACTTGTTTATCGGAAAAAAATTAAGACATCTTTCTCACAGAAATCCTCACCCTCAATTGATGGAAACTGGCAAAATTAACAAAAACAAAATGATTTTATTCACCATTGACACGGACAAGTAAGACTAGATGTCGAACGATAAAATGGATGCGTGGTTGGATGGTTACTTTACGTGGTTACCAGTTTTAACCAGTTTAATAAGTCCCCGTTGGGACTATATACCACTACCACTATAAATGCAAAAATCTCTCCTAAATAGGTCGCCCTAATTCAATACAGAAAAGTTTGAAACTATCATGTAAGAACAAGTAAGAATCACTGACAAGGTACAATGGCGATAGTTTTTAAAGGCTGCAATGGTAAGTGACCATTTGTTTCCACTTCTTTCATACCCTCACAGCGAAAGCAGTCGCTAGAACACTGTATTGAAATTAGGTTCTAAAATCTGCCAGTTCGCGATAAGTGTAGCCGGCAGTTTAAATACAGCTTTTCTAGTGTGATTGTAACAACCTCACTTAAGGTATTGTATTTACGCAACATCGAATTACGATAAATAAAATATTACGTATACGACAGAGGGACTAAATAGCAATAGAAAATTTTTAATTCTTTATCGTACAACAAGATATAGTTTTCTCTTAGATTTAAAATTAGTTTTCCATAAACCAAATATCAGTTAAGTTTTGTCAACAATTGCTATTATTACTGACTTGTTTTACTAACACTATTTAACATTAACACAGTTTTCGTTCATATTTTTGAAACAAAAATCATGTGGCGTACAGAAAACGTTTTAACAGAAGTTCTTTAATTTTTACCCGTCAAAAGAAATTCTGATTCTTCACTTCTGTTTAAAGCGTGTTCAGTCATGATATTGAAAATGAATTCCTTTGAGGAAAAGGGCGTGAGTGTGTATAGGATGTCTAAAAAAGAAATTTCTTCTCAGGTTTGAATCTGACAGAGAGAGAGAGAGTAAGTGCGGTTGTTTTACTGTGTTGCTAAATCTGTTTACGACAAGCCTGTGAAAATGTTTTCATAGAGAAGCAACTTCCTTAGGCACATTTTGATTGAAGTGAATGAAAACCTACAAAAGAAAGTTTTTTTTTGGCAAAAGCAGGCATGTTGTTTTGCTCTCAAAAAAAGTAAAAAGTGTGCAGAAATAAAAACAAAATTTAAATCTTTAAGTTTTTGCTTTTTTAAAAATAATTTTCCCATAAGTTACTGCAAAAAAGGGGTTGAATTTATAATTTTTTTGCAACAATTTTACTTCGCTATTAGTTAGTTGAGGGGCCAGACAAAGTTGTAATAGTAGAGAGCACATAACAAAGTGCAACATTATTAGTTGCAACACATGAAGCATGACAATGTGTTGAAATGCATTTATACTGTTATTGAAACTTTCTTTAACAAAGAAGAAAAAAAAAGAAAGAAAGAAAAATATAGTAACACAGCACTGTAAGGACCCTTATGATGACACTAAAAATATATTGAAATAATATTATTAGCTTCGCTATAGCAATAGCAATGGTAATAGCAATTGCTATAGCTTAGCAACACGTAACACATGCTTAAGTAAGTATTTAAAAAACTATAAAAATGTTAAGAACTCACTTCAACCCCTCAGAAAAAAAAAAAACGAAAAATAAACCACAAAATGAAATTTTTACAAATTGAATTGAGTTCATTGAAATTAAATGAAATATTCGAGTTTTTACTGTTTTTCAAAAATAAATTCATTCACGTGCTATTATTTTCAAGAATCATTTACACTTCATTGCTGGGTGTAGTGAGCAGTATGATGTCAGTAACTTATTCCCTTTATTAGTTATTGTCATTTTACAAATATTTAGTGGGTGCCAATGGGTATTATCATTATCACCTTTTCAACTTAAACTTTGAAATTTAGAGTGGCAAACTTTCTACTTATTTTATGCAACCAGTGTGCATTGTATGCTAGTGACATGGTAAATGGAAAGTAAAAATATGAATAAAGTTTGAAAGGTGGCTTTTAAACTGTAAATAATATTTAATAAAAAAAATTAAAATAAGAAATAAAATAAGGAAACTGTTATCCTTAAAGTTCAACTGTAAGAAAAGACACGATCTTGAAATAAGTAGAATAAGACATACTGAGCGTATTGACATAAAGAAACATTTACTGGGGAAAAAGATTAAAAGAAAGTGATAGTTTTCGAAGAAATTTATAAGTAATAGTGGCGGAAAGGGTGTTAGGCATAGGCTGGTTATAGCTATGCCTATGTTGTTTGGTGAAGTGCCTTCGACAAAAACTTGCAAGACCATCTTGGATAAGGTGCAGTGGATTGAAGGCAGAATATTGCAACGTATATGAACTTCGATGACAGTCAGGCTGCCTTAAAAGCCATTATGCCGATCTCGTATAAACCACGATTAAAGAGTGAATGAAAACTTTTGGTCTGTCTCTGCTGGAAACATTTCCGAGAATAAGATGGCTAATGCTCTCGCTGGGTTAGTTTCACTTTCTGAAAACGATTTAATATTTAATCCTAACTACCTAATCAACAATTGTTACGGACTTGTGAAAAGATGGGCCAGGGAGAAAAAGCAGAGACGTTGGAGGGATGAGCCAGATCGTTATGTGTCAAGGAATATATGGTCCTCTATAAGGCAGGATCAGAGATGTATTTGGCAAATCCAATGCTTAATGGATTACTGGGTTTCTTATGGGTCATAGCGCGGTTAGGTCGCTGTCAAGGATCTGGAATAGATTACGGACGACCAGTATACAGTATAAAAGCAGCTGCTGATCAAAAGATGAAGAGCACTACATACTATAAACATTAAGACATCAAGGTTATATCAACAAGTTCTTATCAGAAGTGCTTTAAGAATTGAAAAATACTGTCTTACAATATTTTATATAAAGAACGAGACGCATATGTGTTTTACAATTAGAAAAATGTTAAATAATGTTGTAAACAGTAAATTTATGTTCACTTACCCATATAAGACTGAACTCCATATTATTCGCCATCATATTAATAATCGAAGATAAGTTGCGTTGTATTGTAGTACTTCATTATATTTCTGTTATCCATCCATTCATTAAAGGAACAGAGAAAATCTACAAATAAAGAAAACAAAATAGGTTAAAAATTTTATTGACAAATATTGTTTTAATTTTTATTTTTCTTTGCAATTCAATTTCATAACTTCTGTTTGGAATAAAATATGTCCACATGTGGATTTTAAACTTGCTTTATAATTATTATTTCACACATTTTTAAAAATTATTTAACAATATCTTAAGGAAACATCGATATAACCTAACCATGAAAGAAATAATAATAAACAAAATCCTTTTCTTGGCAGTCTTTTGCAAAACATTGTGTGAAAATATTTATGTGCGTTGCGACTGCTTTTTTAAGAGCAGTCTTATAATTTATTCATTCAACATTTTTTCTTTTTCTCTACTTTTTTGGTATTTCGAAAAGCATCCATCAATATCACACCATTTGTAAAGGTTCATCTATAACCATGTGTCTTGCGTCTAATGTATTCGATATTCGTCAGAATGAAATATGATAGTCTAAGAAAAAGGATTCACAATTTTCGACAACTGCTGGAAGGAAAAGAAAGAATGAAAGACGAAAGAAAAAATTGTGTTCTTGACTGACGTATTTACCCGCTTTTACTCTTACTCTCAATTGCACTTGAAATTGTTTTTGATTAACAGCAGTGTATACGAACGCAACACAACAAAAAATTAGAAAAAATGAAAGAAATAAAAAAAACATTTTCTCTTTTTTCATGGCTTGCAGACATTTTTTATTACGAAACTATAAAAAAAAACAACAAATCGACAAAATACACGCAAACAATTTTACGTGTTTACCAACACAACCAACAGGCTACCTACCAATGGCTACACTTTATGAACGCTTGATTGCAAACACACACACATACACACATACACAGTCTTAGAAATACCTAAAATTAATAAAACGAAAGAGTTATAAAATGCATTCGATTACACTTCATATACAGCCACACAGACACAATTTTCCAAATTCCCTTAAGGCATAACTTGGCAAACAATGGCAGCGTACACACGCGAAAGTTAATTGAAACGAATTTGAGAACAATTTCGATTTAAAGCAGAATAGCGGCTGCAACAGTAGCAGCAGCAGCACAGTCTGTTATTGAATTTAAATTAATAGATGAGTTATACAGTCTGATATCCCTATGGTTACTAGCGACAAGGACAATAACCGCAACAGCTTTGCCAACAACAATCGATGTGTTATTCCTATGAATACAAATAATTCATCAAATGAACAATCTTTTGTATAAACATACGTCAGTATAGAGACAAATACCGAACGGTTGCATTTACTAGACTTTTGCGAATAAATAATTAATTTTAAAAATTTTCTAAGGACCATATGGTCAATGTATTCGATCAAAAGTACTCAATCAATCGATTGCAACTAAGTACACAAATAAGGTCTATAGAACAACAGTCCTGTCACTGTTGTCGCCAAGTAGTTAGACTGTAACTAGTAATGTGTCTAACGAAAAATGTCAATTCGTCGTAAAAAGGGAAACCTATAATATTTCGTTCGTCTTTGTGTGCACATTCGTCAATAGAAATTTTGTTATTATTATTTTTATTGCTGTAGATTCATATAGAAGACGTAGATATTAAAGTCTACATAAGCAAGAATATTTCATTAAATTTTTGGGAAATCTTTACACAGTGCAGGGCAAAACATAGATAATTAAGTTAGGACTTTGAATTTGTTAGCTCTTACTATATTGTGACAGCTTTATTTACTAACTACTTTAATGTGTTTCAAGTCGCTATAATGGACAGTGACAGTCTCTTCTGATAGCCAAGCGCAAAATGAAATCAATCTTCTCGCTTTCATTGGTTGGCATCTGCCGCAATTCACAAAGCTATCCAAGGTAATTGTGTAGCTGGTGAACTTAGTAAATTGGATAGGATAGTACTCATGCCAATGTACTATTTAAACTACACTAAACGCTACACTGTATCCATTGATCCTTGCAGAATTATTTACTTCATATATTTTTTAAATTTCTTTAATTCATTTTATTAAAAATTTCTAAATTATTTTGCCCGTCACTTTAAATTGGAAACATATGAACGATAGCAATAAATTCAAGTGGGAATTTAAAAGATGAACGGAACCAATTAATTACTCTATTGCCAATGCAAGACAAAAGAGTTTGCCAATAACTATGTACTTCTCATCCAATTTCTAAGTGTTTCTAATTATTAAGCTATAAAAAAGCAGTTTCAATTCTCGAAAATCTTACTGTTGAAAGTAAAACTTTTGTCAATTTAACGAGTTTTTTTGTCAATTTAACGAGTTTTTCTTGTTTTTCGGAAAAATTCCAATTAATTATCAAATGCTGTCTGAAATGTTTTATTGACAAGCAACTAATTTTGCTATAATTGGTCACATTTTTTTTAATTTTCTACGAAAAGCAACAAATAAATACAATTTTTGTGAAATGTTGCAAAATCTCGCAATTGATTGTGTCTTAAAACAAATGTGATCAGTTGTTTTTTCCTTTTCTTTTGAATTGATTGCCACATTTTTTTCAAAAAATGAAAAACCGAGAGAAAAAAAATGATTTTTGTGGTGTTAATCTGGAAAATAAATTTATTTCGTATGTTTGTGGGTATGCGTAGAACACATTTGTGTTTTACACAAAAAAAAAAATACGAAATTTTTTGCTTTTTATGTGATATTTTTTGTTTTTTTTTTGTTTTTCAACATACACAGCCAATGATTGCAATTGATTGACAGCTGTACGTCAGAAGTTTTATGACCACAATTATTCAGAGAGAGAAAAAAAAATCATGTAGGAGGAGCAGATTGCCCACCTCTAGGACGAATTTTGATATACGCTGCAGGGTAATATTGGCAAAAAGTGGTCTGTTGCTGCACACGTTGCTTGTGATAATAGAAAACCAACTGGATTTCTTTTCTGCTTACAATGAACTGTAGAATTTTTATTTTTTTTTAAGAACTTTTCAATCCATATGTCTTGTTAAGGCAAATGACTTGCTTGCTTCTATCGTACTCAGCTGTTACTAGTGGTATTATGAATTTTATTTTTGCAATTTTCTACGTTGCAAAAGAAAGAGAATTTTTTATATATTTTTGACACTTGTCTTGCAAATCAATCTTTTTCAGTTTTAGTTGTTTCTGTGTCATACAAATGTAATTTTCATAATGAGCTTTAAGTCGTTTTTATACATTTTTTATGACATTTTGGTTAAAAATTAAAATAAGTTTCGTTTTTTTTTTTAAGTGAAACACTTTGCGTTTAACCCCATTGTTCAATGTTATGAAAAGTAATGCAATTGTGGGAAAGGTTTACCATGACTTCGTGGTACGCTATAAAATTGTATTTTCTATATCTAACAACAAATTTATTCGCTGTATCCACTAAGTACAAGTGCGCACATAAGGTCTTTAGCCACATGGAAAGAAATCATAGGATAACTTTATTTATTTATAGTTTTTTCCTGATACTTTAATTCAGGGGAGTTTTGGTATGAGCATCGCTTAGTAAATGTAGAATGAGACGACTGAGACCTGCCAAAATGTTTAAATTAAAAAATTCTTACACCTTCTACCCTTATTAAACAACGTATATGCAGAAAATGATTTGACAAACTTTAAAACCAACTCATTAGTTCCTTCCTTTGATAGTATAGGGTATATAAGTACCATAAAAAAGAATGTTAATTGGTTTAATACTCTTGAGTGCTGGCGATACTTACGATACCGCCAGTAATTACGAGTTAAAAATTATTTTTTTTTTTTTTTGTAATAAAATAACTGCCTGTGTCACATGACAACAACACATGAATTCACATGAATTCCTTTTAACATTTCGTAGTGTTCTTGCAACTTCTTCTACTTTTGTTTTCGCCAATAAAAAATAAACGTAATGAGAGGAATTCCTGCCTTGAAAGTGTTTTTCGGAATCAAAAGTTATTTTTATGAGACTAATTATAATTTATGGGGCCAATGTATCAAGTCTGGGGTACAGAGATGAAAGGGTGTCTTAACCTTTTCCATTACGTTTAATGCATATGTTCATTAAACGAACTACTACTACTAACAGTGCTTTGGAAAGCTTTTCTCTGTTAACATGCCACTGTTAACGAGCTAACAGTATTGGAAAGACAATATTCATCAGCAATTTTCCATACAAATAATGCAAAAGCAACATGTTCTTGATGCTATTTTGTTTTTGTTTTTCAATTTTCTATGAGGTTGTGCACGCTTTTTATTTATTTGTAACAGAGAGAGACACTTGCATCGGCCTGAATGGAAAATGTGAATGGAAAAGTTCATGCAACTTGCAAATGCAGAAAAGAAACCAGACACACTCGTCATAGCATTGAACACAACAAAACGCAATTTCGCCGGCAAAACATAAAGTAGTTGACAAAAAAACATCGCAACGTAAACAGCAAAATTCTGAAGAAAATAATCAACAAAAAAAAAGGATTCTCGATTTTAAAAAAATATTCGAAAATAATATCAAAAAATTTTCAAATCAGCTGCTATTCAATAATTAAAAATTTATATATTTAAAAACACTTTAGAGCGACAGAAAGACAGCGAGCGAGTGAGGGAGCGAGGGAGTAAACGGTTAGAGATTATAAATTATTCAAAATTCGATTATCGTGTTAAAACGTTAAAGTGTTAAAAGAAAATAAAACGAGCAAGTGATTGTGATTGTGAGCTGTGGTTTTGTAAGTGTGGTTAAGTGAGTGTAAATAAAATAGTTTTAGAAATTGTTTTCTACTCTGATTCTGATTTTGATTGTTTGCTTTTAGTTTTTCGATTTTTTTTTTGCTTATCTGAAGTTTCTGTGACACCATTTCAAATCAGCACTAACACAGCTTATAAAAAAAATAAAAAACAGAAAAACCGAAAACAAAAACAACAGAGGACAAAACAAATATAGTTTTTCCGTTAACGAACATATCACGTACAAGAAAACAATGTCATGTGTTGCATGAAAGGAATTGAACAACATTACCAACGGCACAGCACAAACAACGGCATGACAATAAAAGAAGAGAAGGAAGAAAAAAAAAAAATAGAAAAAAAGCACACAAAATTGTGAAATCTAAGGGAATTAAATTATTTCTACACAAAAACTGAACATGTTTTTTAACACTGTGGTCCATTAACTTTCAAATCAAATATGTTTTGATACGCTTTTCATGATAAGCTTGGAATATTAAAGAAATATAAAGATTTGTTGAAGTGTTAAATAGCCCTAGTTAAGCTACTGGTTGAATTTATTATAAAAAAACAATCATGATTGAAAGTTTTGGTTTGAAATTTAGAATTTTTAAGATTTTCGTAAGAAGAAGAAAAATATGAACATTGAGGTCCTTTAAAGAATTGCTTATTCAATGAAGAAATTTTAATCGTATATCTTTTATATTCTTCCTAAATTAAATTTTAAGTTAATTTATCGACATTTTTGAACATTATAAAGAAAGATGTGGTTACTAGCAAAAAAGATTTCAGTTCCTAAAATAAAAATTTTTAGGATGTAATTAAGCACCTCCGTCTGAAGTCTGAAGACGATTTTGCCAAATGAATAGAACATTTAACAAAAATTTAAAAATATTTAAAATGACAATTAAACTCAAAGTGGTCATAAATGTCCTACGTAACATTCGTGTAGTGATATTCCCAATCCCTTTAGCGGATATTGTTCTCGGTAAGAGGGATAACTTGCGGATAAAAAGTGTATTAGAAGGTATTGTCCTTATTGGCTTTTGTGTACTGAAAAACTGATATTATGATGAATTATTATGATATTATGATGTTGGGAATTTTCTTACAAATTTTTGTTGCGGATTAGATTGTATTAGAGTATTAGACCGAATTATTTTTGATACTTTTGAATACAATGGTTAAGAAATAAAATTCTCTGAAAGATATATGGTCGCATCTGTGTTGGCGATGATAATAGGCAAGGAATAAATCATGAACTTTAGGGGGTATATGTTAACATCAACATCGTTAGACCCATGAAAGTTCAACGTATACTTTGACTTGGTAAATAATCCGTCGAAATTATCTGTCGGTTTGCATCACAGGGCATGCGTTTAATAATACTCTACTGCAATATTACTACCGAAACTCGGACTGAATATGATCTTTCCTTATTTGAGTGGACAAATTGTAGAAATATAATGATGAGACTTTTAGTGTTCTATTCATATTCGGACTAAATACCAAGCGGCTTAATCAAAACACCACAGAAAACTTAATCTTGTTATGTTGAGTAGGAAAAGGAAGTTTTAATATTAATTTTTAATGACTTTTTAGATTTTAGAATATAAAATAAAGTACAATTTTCCACTTTAAAATCATTTCCATTACTTTTGAAGCAATCCAAATAATTGTTTTTGTTTCTTTGGAATACGTAATAATCCAAATTGATATAATTCTCCTTACATAAATAAAATGACGGAATTTCAGAGAAGTGTATAATGCCTTCTTTCGTTCAGATTCTTTTTTCATTTCTAATTGCTATAGTTCCACGAATTTTAATTACAATTTATTAAATATTTTGTTAATCAGCTGCATTAAATTTTTTTTATAACTTTTTCTTACATTTGAGCCTATAATTGCTAAAAGGATGAAAAGAATTTTTAATTTACCGACTAAATCTTTAACAACATTATCGCTTGCCTTTTTCTGTCCTGAAAATGTCAACAATTTTTGTAAATTTATTGAAAAATGTGCAGAAAAAACAAAATTGTTTAAAATTTTTCAAATATCACAGATTCAATTTATCATTCTATGAGAGAAATTCCCTTTTTAAATGCAGCAAAAAACAAACAAAAAGAAAAATAAGAGACGAAATGTAAACACATGACAAATTTAATCGTACATGCAAACAAACATGTGTATGCAAATACAAATGGATCTATGAAGTACAGAACATTAGGCGAAGTAACAGAATTGAACAAAAACTAGGAAAAAAAAATAAAACATGATTTTTAAAGACAAAACTAAAAGAAAATAAAAAAAAGATACAACAAATTGAGGTGTATTGCATGTAGTTTTACTTGCTGTCTAACATGTACAAGTAGAACTACAGCAACAACAACAACAACAACAACCATATGTTTTGAATAGAAAGTACATGCAACTGGCAAGTGCTGAAATGTAATTCATACAATCGAAACCGAGAACGACAATAATGATGTGAAAGATTTTAAGCAAAAGGTGGTGATGGTGATGGTGATGGTGGTGGTGGTGTTGGTGTTGGACATGGCTACTAAATGTGCATTAAATTGGGTGTGTATGATGCTGTAGAAAATCTTTTAAGCAATATCTTGTAAAAAAAATTTTCCTATGAAATATTCGTTCCACTTAAAAGCCTAATGAATAAAATTTTAAATCATTATAATTTATGTTAAACAAAAATCCAAAAACACTAAAACAAACCTGAAGAATAAAGTGTCAGTTGTTGTGCGTGCCATCACCATGTACACCATAAGCAACGGTGTGTTTATTGCTGGTGTTGCAATAAATAAGCGAATGAATTAAAGAAAAATTTTTATGTTTTTTGTATTTATTTTATTTATTTCGTCTGGATAAATTATTAAAGTGCGATTTGTATACAACAAGTACAACAACAGCCATAAACTATAATTTCTTATAGTCCACGCTACACTAAACAGATTTTCACGCTCATAAATTCATAAACAGTATTAAGCATTTACACGAACTCATATACACACATTCGTACTCACTTACTAGATTTAATATCGATACTTAAAAAAGCATCGGATTTTTTTAAAAGAAATTTATGGCATCATGTATACAGAGATACATACATTAAGGGGAAGACATTGTGTTTTAATAGAATTCTTTGTGGAATGAAATTGAGCAGGAGTTGCATGTGTTGAATATACGGGTGTGTCTTTAAGATTTTATGTTTTATGCAGTTTTTTTTTTGTTTTGTTTTTGTAATGGATTTTCCATTGAATGGCAGTATCGTATTTCATAAAGTTACCCTTTTTAGTAAGGATATTCTGTTCATGTTTATAAACTGTAACACTTCATAGAGGTGTTGTAGTTTGTAGATGATTGGTTTTGGTTGAAGGTTGGCTGTAAAATTCTTTTTAAAAGTTGGGCATACTATTCAATCTGTAGTATAATACAAGAGTTTTACATGTTTTGGTTTCGATTTAGATTTTTTAGCTATAATTCAAGCAAATAGTATCACCTGGTATCAAATGCTAATTAATACCATTCATCAGCGAATGATTTCTAATTCGCAACAAAAAATAAGTCATTTTTTGATGCACAATAGGTTACTTTAAACAATATTCATATGAAAACTGTCGTGGTTAAATTGTGGACATCTGGCAGTAATCAAGTCAGGGTTGTGTAAAGTATTGAAAGTGTTTGGTAAGCAAATCTTTTACGATTAATATCTTTTTTATATTCGTTGAGGAACAAAAGACTGTTACAAAGCATCTTTTGATTATTTTAATAACTTTTTCAACACAAGCAGTTAAATGGTATATTGTAGCAGATTCTAGAAATATAGGATGCCGACTATCTTTGCCTAAAAATAATCTTCACTATGGCCATGCATTGTGCTGTAATGATGCGGAATATCTTGTTGATTGAATCTTACTCTTTGTCAGGAGAATACGCATGGTGTGGCGTTATTTTGTCACGGAAACAGTTGTAAGGCGATGAACTAGTTATAATAATAGAATATTTCAAGTGAATTAAAGCATTTTAATTTTTAATACACGAAAACCATAATGAACTTTATTCTCGGAGTTTAAAGCCAGCTGCTACATTAATAGTCCTTTGTAGAATAGACCTATTCTATTTACTAATATTGAACTGCAATATGTATTTCAATGTTAATATTTTTAACAATATATTTTCACATTTCAGTTGTTTTTCTCAATAAGCATGAGTAATAGTTGAAAGCAATCCTACCACCACTGACTGACACGTACTGCAAGTCAATTTCCTTTGGAAACACTTTGTCTTCATGTAAAATAAAGGAAAGCAAAACAAAACAAAACAAAAAAAAAAAGCAGAAAATCATGCAAAATAACTTGGAAGTGTAACACAAAGAAATTTTTTATTTCTTTTTTTTTTTTTACAAAATTTCTGTTTCTGATATGCACACTTATTTTTTATTTTATTTCTATTATTTTCTTTTTTTTGCGTTTTAATAGAATAACATAAAGCATAAGTGGAAAATATTACAAATAAAAAAGAAAGAAAAAAAGACTGAAATTAGATTATTAGATGTGTGTGAAGAAAATAACGTGTGTGTGGCTCTACAATAAAGAACATCAGCGTGAAATTATTTTTTAATAAAAAAAATTTCTTCTATTTTGTACCAAAAAAAAATATAAGCATTATTTCTAGCAGGGTGGCAGATATTTCATAATGAATTGATGAACATATTTCTTATGCTTTTCCAAATATTTTCATATGATATTTTTCCTCTTGCTTTTTGTTATAAATAAATGAAATTTTCTAATTTAAATTCTTTTGACTTTACTACAAATGACTTGTGTTATTTTATTTGTGATTACTGCCATAATTCATATCACTATGAGTAGTACGTCTACCACGTCTACCTATGGCATAAAATTTATTTTCCTTTATGATGATTGTCATCATTAATATTGTTGGATAAGAATAGTAAAAAATGAAGAAAAAAAAATTTTACATTTGTTAAGCGCAAGTTGCAACAAAAACGAGTTGAACTGCTGATTATATCCGTTTTTATTATTTGCAAGTATTTTTATACTTTGCTTGACTATTTTTACAATTTTGCTGTGTTCTTTCATTAGCGTTGAGGTTTAATTTTAACAATTCTTTCTTTTTTTTTTTGTTTTTTTTTTAATTCGATCATTAATCATAGTCGCCCGGCAATATAATATTGTACAACAGGAAAAATTGCCAACGGAACTATAAAGGAGAAAAAAAAGTTCTAAACAATTTCTCATATTGAGTGTTGTGTTCACAAGTTCCCTATATTCAGCTGGTAATTTTAATAACAACATCTAGCGTTTGTAACACAAATAAGTATAAAATTCCTTAAGCAATACAATTTTTGATTATCAGAAGGCTTAGCTTTTAATCAGTTTAGCAATTAATGCAGGCGATTATGAAACCTAATTTACGAAGAAGACCAACTACACATAGGACTTTATTCAAGAAGGAGGAATAGGCCAAATTAGTGTCTCACAATTTCTCAGCCAGCGAAATCTATTTCTGAGACTACTTTCCTATAATTAAAAGGATCCGTGCAAAATGAAGGCGAAGAAATGAAATAGTAAAAATGTGTCTCCCCCCATTTTGAACAAATCTAAAGTAATAAGCAATGTAATATTGAACGAAAACACTCAGTTACTAGTGTTACCTATCGGGTAAATCCTTGAAGGCATAACCCACTGGTTGGAAAATCAATTCTGCAACGAAGCGTACTTTCATTCATTTTCATTTGCCTTTCTTCAATAGCCTTAGTCAATGATTATAGAAAACCCTTTTAAACAAGTATTATAACATTTTTTCCAGTGTAGCTACCACCATTTACGTAGATTCAACGTTTAAGTCCTTTTACTATGTGTCAAGTCATTTAACTTTTTATTTCATTTTTATACTTCATTTGTCGTAATCTAATGCTTGATTGTTAAACATGACTAATTGATGATTCTAATGATAAAAACAAAAGTATTAAAAAAAAATATAAAAAGTATGGAAAGTTCTGAACAATACACCCAGGCAAAGTTATAAAATAAAATGTAAACACTAATCAAACTGGAAAGAAGATGAAACGGTGAGATTTCTTTTTTTTTTAATAAGGCAAATACGACTTCATAAATACCCTGCTAAACTCAATATTTATTTTATAAAAACACAATAATATAAAGTATTTAATTTTCTCAATCATTATTAGAGAGAAATCTTTGGATATTTTTTCATGATATTCAATTTTCTGTAAATCATTTCCTCTTAATTGTTAGGGCAACCAACTTGTACTCTTCATAGTGACTACTATTTGTGCTCATCTAATTAAAAGGATAATAAAGCGAGAAAATAAAGCAAAAAAAAAAAAATAAAACTTTATATTATTCTATGATAAATTGGTTGCTTGTCGTCGTTGGAAATCACATTTTTGCTGTTATTTTTATAGTCATTTATTGAAACACAGCCTTGCAGATTTGTAATTTGCCCTCAGTATTGCGATAATTAAAAGGCAAAAGCCGTGTATTTATGTATAACAACAACAGAGTTTTTATTCGTTTTAGAATACAGAATTGTTAGGAGGAAAACAACAATAATGGAAAATTTTGGTTCAAATTACCCCCCAACATTAAAGGGCTTAATTAGTTTTCCTTAAGCATGAGCATGAATCAAAAATCTGTTCGCTTGACATACATACACTCAACATTAAATGGCAGATGTTACGTATGGTTATTCATTTTTTTTTCCAAAGAGAGAGAGGAATTAATCTCTTTGAAGACCTTCTCTTTGAATAACCCTACCATTGGTATAAAAATTAATACTTTTGGGTAAAAAAAAATTTAAGAAAATATTATAGAAATGAAATATTAATGAAATGGTTCATATTCATTTAAAATTCATGAGTATATTTAAAACAATGGAACCGTTCTATATTAGAGAGCACCTTGTTGCATCTTGAAGAGCGAGATCCTTAGTGTGTGTGTGTGTTTACGATACGCTTTAAATAAATGGTGGAATATATCATGCCTAAATTACAATTAAAGACAAAAAGAGGCTGAAGTATATGCGGAAATTTTTTTTATTTTTTCTGAAGTGAAAGATTTGCACTTCTTTTGCTGTGTTTACAGTGTTTGATACTTTTTTCTTTTATTTTGGACGACTATTTAAAGTTTTAAAATTGTTTCAAATTTTATTTTTATGAAAAACATATATAAGGTAACTTTTGAAGAGTTAATAAAGCTTTTATAATAATTAAAAAGTTAAGAGATAAATACTTATCATATGACCTTGGTTTTATAAGGCAGTTGGGCATAACTGCGGGGTAACAATAAAACAGATAATGTTTACAAAACAGAGAATGTTTATTATTTGTATGCATACGCATACACAGCCCCATTCATTCTATAAAGACAATACACCTTAGCTCACCTAACGTCACCTTTCACTAGCTACTTTACTAGTTACAAATGGTCTACCGAGAGGTAGTAGTTTCTCTAAGTATATAAAAATAGATCAAGCCTTGTTTCTGATTCATTAATACAATGAGAAGCAATTTAAAACTGCGAATCAAATAAAAATTAACATAAGTATTTCGGAATTAAATTAATTTGGAATAGTATACCGATAACTCTAAAATAAATAAAGGTGTCGCGAGTGGTTTCTGTGAACTTAATCGAAACATATCGATTCCACTGGGGAATACACTAAGTATCTATGGGCTTACATCATAGCCAATGGAATATACAGTGTGGGCTTCAACGGATGTGGATGTTTGCAGACTGAGCTTTCAGTCACCGCAACTAGTGGAACACAAAAAAAGAGGCACTAATTTGAACTGTTATCGTCCACTTTTCTACGTAGTCTTTGCCTTTCAATGTGTTTAAGTTCTTATTGTTTTGTAAAGCAAATTTGCCTTTTCCGATTCATAGATTGTATTGCTTGGGGTACGTTCATTTTTATTGCAGTGGTGTGTTAAAGCATGTGCCTGTGTGTTTTGGTTATTATTATTTTATTTACTTTATTGTTTAAGGTCAAAAGCCTTTTTTTGTTGTAATAAGGTAAGAGTGTATAGAAGTGTACGTTTTTGTTTATGCTCTTTTTAGGCTTTCCCTCATGCGAATGGTTTTTGGCTGAACGGTCGATCGCTAAGTTTGAAGTTTATTTTAGCAGATAATAACAATTGTTTAGTATTGGCCATAAAGCATGCCACAATTATGCGTTTAACAATATTATTCGACTTCAACCCGAACCTCCCTTTTGAACCAATTTCATTACTCGTACACGTTTGATTATCAACATGTCGCTTCTGGTAAATTATTGCGTAAATGTTTTTTCACTGTGTGTGTGGTTATAGTGATGATATTTATCTTTGGTTAACATTTTCTAGCCTTGCCAAATATTGTACATCGAGTATTGCATATAAAGTACTGCTGCTCATTGTTATTTTTGTATGTACAACATTATGATAATAAAAACCCCAAAGTAGTAGGGTAGTGACTCTCACTGCTGCATTTAATGTTGTTGTTTTATTTTTTTTGGGTTTATTTATTGCGTGTATGTATATGTGTGTGTAAGGATATGCATTATTTTATGTTTTATTGCATATTTTAAGTGCTTGCTTAATAAACCCCGGCATTATTATCATTGCAGATACCACAAAATAAAAAAAACAAAATAAAAACCGCGAAACAAAGAAAGCTTTTGTTGTGTACTCGTATTATTAATGATATTGTATTTAATTACTTGTGCCATAATTAAATAAAAATCATTGGAAAATAACGCTCTTTTATAAATCATTATGTAGGCCAAAAATTTATTAAGGGGTTACCAATTTGACTGTTGCAAAAGCGCCTCTAAAATAAATACACAATTGTAGGCCATTTGAAAAAAAAAAAGCTTTTATAAACTATCAAAGCTCTTTTGGTCTAGAGTGATAAGAATTATTGATTATACTTAAACAAATTACATAAGTTATGATGAAACTATAGAAAGACTTTCTACAGCAATGAGTTCTTTCAAGGGGATATGCATTGCAAACGGCATCACCCTCGTACGTAGCTTCTTTTTGTTTTGTTTTTCTTATGAAAGGTTGCTTTAGGTAGCTCAGAGTATCCTGCAATTGTTATGCATTGTGTTATCATCTATAATTCAATCATTTTTGTATGGATGTAACCCTATTTAATTCTCAATCGTTTTTATATAAAAGCACACTCAATCATGGATTTAATTCAAGTATTGTGAGCCTATGTAGAAAATAAAGCTATTGAAATTTAATTCCTTGGCATATGATTTTTATTGTATTTAATAAATACATAACATGCTGTTGCCATGTACACTATTAAATGAAACCGATATGATAAAAATTAAATTGTAAACATTTACCACATAATTGTAGATTATGTTGCATATGCTACATGTGTGAATGGCTTGTAAATTACGGCAATGTTACTCTTAATGCTCTTACGTGTGTGCATTTCAACAATTAGATGCATAAGTATGTACTTGCAAGCCTAATAAATGTCTACCATATGTGTAACATATGCTACAAAATTAACATCATTTACCTACTGGCCATTTGACCAGCCAGCCAGCCAGCCAGCTGGCCATTTACTATGATTATGCATTTGGCTTAAAGGTATTATTTGATTTTGGCCAAAATGCAAAATATCATTTGCCGGTATTCATTTCGTCGGTGTCCAAATATACATAAATGGATTTTATAATCAAATTTTATTTACATTTCACTTGAATTTCATTATAAACGATACGCATGGTAAAATAAAATTATAAAAAAAAATAAAGTTTCAAAACTAAAATTTCATTATAAAATGGTAATGAAATGTTATGGAAACCAACATTGACATAAAAAGGGGTTTCGGGGTTCGGGGTTCAATTGTATGGTAAGGTTTCTATTTGAAAATATGTAGTTATACACGATGTATAAATTAATTTAGTTGGTCGAGTAGAAACAAGAAAAAAAAATTAAGTTAAATAAATAATTAAAAAGTGTTTACGATATATATGTGCCATGCCAATTAGTAAAAACACAGTAATACAAAATTTTAATTTAAAGAAACAGAACAAAAATCATCAACAAGTAACAATTGTCTGTTAGAAGTAAAAGTACAGTGCAAAGGATTAGAAGACGTAGGTACAGGCTCAGCTTACAAATACATACATAATTGGCCATTACAATCCTTCAGTCAGGATTACGGCCTAGCTTCTCACACCACTTATATTGTGTCTGCTAATTTTATACATGAGTGGCGGGACCTACAGTTTAAAGTCGACTCCGAACGACAGATTTTTTTGAGAAACTTTTCATGGCAATTTTATTTACTCTCAGAGTTTTTGCCAGAAATCTGCTGAGAGGAAGTTGCCGAAGAAATATTTTTTTCAAATTTCGTTTTTGATGTCTGACCGGGGATTCGAACCCTGGCCTTTCGTCTAATAAGCCAACACACTACCTACTAGACTACGGCGACTTCAACTTACAAGTATATGTAGAAAAAGGCATGTTATTGGGTTCAATTATACCGTTCATGTTAGGTATTTTCGCTTATGAAGGCTGAATACTAATAGAATAAAGCTTCCACCGCTTAGGCTTGCATATTTCTATCATGTTTTTTAGCTTAAAGAACTTAGTGTTTGTAATTTTTCATTGTGATCGTCACAATTCCATGACAACTATTGTGTAATTGCGACGTCTCCAAGTCAAGCGTGATGTTGGGCTAGATGTTTACAAAAACAGATGGAAAAATGTGGCCAAATGTCTGCTGGGAATTATTGATGGGTGATAATTTACTATATTTTTTGTTGTTTTTTAAGCGGACCGACCTTACTCCAAAGTTTAATTCTAAAGTTTTTGTATTTTTTCTAAGGTTTAGAGAACACAAGTGTAAGAAAAGTTGACAAGCATTAGGTTTTCTCAGATAAAGATACAAATATTACGGTTTTAAATAATTTGTTGTTCAGTGTAAATAATTGAGCCACTACAGTTGTTTCTTTTGAAATGTGAACAGAAGCTTTGGTTGCCATAAAATTTTTTTTTTATACACTTTTTTTCATCACTTGCAGATGATGATTACGCTTTCAAATCAAAAATGACAATCAACAACAGCATTTCAAAAATTAAATTTGATTTCAAACAATATCATTTCAACAGACAATTTAAATGTTAAATTAAATAGAAGTTTCTGTACAGATGACAATAGTGCTAACGATAATGACATTGGCCATTAAATGGTTTGTCATTTAATGATTTAAAATTAAAAGCGAGAATTTGTTTTTCATTGTACTGATATTAACGATGTTCAATTTTTATTAATTATTGTAATGGTTAGCAGGCATTAGTTAATGTGTTTGTACGGCAATCACACAAAGTAATCTGATTACAACTAATTAGCCTCGTTAATTGAGAGGGTTGTAGATAGCGACTTAGTTTCGATAATTGCAAACAGTTTCTGTTTACAGTTTTCTGTATTTTATAAGGGCGCATCTGTAGGTACAGTGTCCAGATACTTTCAAAGTAAATTAGTATTCTGAGAATTGTATTGAATTTATTTGAAACCTTTTTTCCTTTCTAGTTTTATTAGAATATAATATTTTCTTTAATTTGAAATTACAGTGTAAGGTGGTATGTACTACTGAAAAGCTTTCAAGTATTTAATAGTATTTAATGCCACTTTTCATATAAATTTGTATACAAATTCTTGAATTAAGTTTTTAACAATGAAAATTCTCTAATCTGATTGCTGTCATTTACTATGCTTAGGAAAATTTCCAACAATTGTCTTAAGATAACTAATCTTTCGTTAATAATACCTTCGATTTGTTTCAACGATATTGAGTTTCGTTTTGTAAATTTATTTTATGAAAGAAAATGGTCCGTACATGTACAGCAACATTGTATGGCATGCTTAACAAAAATTTCTTAGAAAATGCAACATTATTTATACATAAACTTGGTCAACCTTTTCTGAACTTGGCAATATTATATTGTCAATAAGTGAATAGAAGATGGGCAAAATAGGGATGGGGAGAAAAAACGATAAATACTATTACCTTTTGTTGTCTTAATTGTAACCTTTTGTTCGTTTAAACTTCCGCTTCCTGCAAAACTAATTAACTTTGCTTTGTATTTTGCAGACAATAATATTCTGTGCCACTAGATAATGTAGCCACTAACAACACAACACTTGCTTCAGCAAAAACAACGACAAGAACAACAGTAATATTAAAATGTTTTGCCTTTAAACACTGGCATATTTGCCCATAAGAAACATAAATTAACAAACAATATGTGTCAATCTACGGAAAAACTTCTCAAATAGAAACTAAAAAAGGGAACAATAACCAACGAACTAACCAAACAACACTACTGCTACTGCTGCTGCTGCTATCATTATTGCTTCAAGAAAGAAAGACTCACAAGAAACAATAGGAAGAGCACAATGACGTTGTTAAAGGCAGTGCAAGTGGCAAGAACAAAGACTAGCAAACATTTTAACAGACAACAATTACCACATTTATGGTGGTGGCTTATCATTGGCACAAACTTATTAAGTTTTTGCAGTTTAACGCATGCAATCAACAGTAATAGTGCTGACAACAGCCACAAACCCACAACATTACAGTCAGTATTTAATACAACAACATCTGCAGCATGGACAACAAGCAAAAACACAAATACTTTGGCTAAGGAAATGGCGTATGAAGCAACACAATTACAAAGGCTTGGCGGTAAAGTTAAGGAAATTGAAAATCAGGCAACAGCAACAATTGAAATGAACAAGACCTCAAACCGCTTAAACACCAATGCTTATAGCAATAGACAGTCTTGGAATTGGAATGAGTTGAGTGAAAAATTAAGCTCGTGGTCTAATATCACTACCACCACTGCCTCTCCGGTGGAATGGTTAAATCTAACGGATAAATACATAGACAGCAACGAAGTGTTTACACGCACAAAAGCCTCAGATCCATTTCTAACTGCTGATGGTACAGGCACATTATTTTCTACGACTTTATCGTTTAATCATACCGATAGAAATTTATTTACATTTCATGATGACTGCTTAGCCAACAGCAATACCTTGTCGCACATCTTTACCATTGTGCTGTATTCGGTGGTGTGTGTAGTGGGTCTATTCGGCAATACACTGGTCATTTGGGTGGTGATGCGCTTTTCCAAAATGCAAACGGTTACCAATATTTACATTTTGAATTTAGCCATAGCCGATGAGTGTTTTCTTATTGGCATACCCTTCCTGCTGTACACAATGCGTATTTGCAGTTGGAAATTTGGTGATTATATGTGTAAAGCCTATATGGTCAGTACATCGATAACACAATTTACCTCATCCATATTTTTGCTTATAATGGCTGCAGATCGCTACATTGCCGTATGTCATCCCATAGAATCACCCAAATATAGGACATTGCGTATTGCAAAATTAGTTTCATTATTGGCCTGGTTTACCTCGGCGATGTTAATGCTGCCGGTTATACTTTTTGCTAGCACAGTGCGTCAGGAGGATGGCATAAATTTCTCTTGCAACATTGACTGGCCCGAAGTGTATAAAAAGCATTCAGGCACCACTTTTATATTGTACACTTTCGTATTGGGCTTTGCTACGCCACTATGCTTTATATTGGGATTTTATTACCTGGTCATACGTAAACTACACTCTGTCCAGCAGAAGCATAAATCCAAGGAGAAGAAACGTTCACATCGCAAGGTTACTCGTTTAGTATTGACTGTTATTACGGTGTATATTCTATGTTGGCTGCCCCATTGGATATCACAGGTGTCCTTGATCAATGCCTATGTGAGCCAGCGTGAATTGTCAAGATTTGAGATTCTGTTGTTTTTATTATTCGGTTGTCTGGCCTATTCAAACTCCGCCATGAATCCCATTTTGTATGCCTTTCTTAGTGATAATTTTCGCAAGTCATTTTTCAGAGCCTTTACCTGTATGAATCAACATGATGTAGAGGCTCAGTTGGTTAACGAACACAGCGTGTTTACACACAAGCGCAGCGGTAGCGGTAGTAAACGTAAAACTTCCCGGCATTTGTCCGTGCCTAAGGCTATAACAGCACCGAATAATAGTTTGTTCTTGACACCTACTACGGTACATAATAGTGGTTCAGCTAGTGGCAGTGGCAGTGCCGCTATTAGTGGTTGTAGCGGTGGTATTGGTGGCTCATCTTCGGCCACTTCAACTTCTACAGCAACTACGGCTACTGATAAATCGGCAAATATCATCAATAAGAAACCAAATGAACAGAATTATTTGAATGGTGATGTGGTAGGCAACAACAGAAGCAGCAGTAGTAAAACCAACAGGAACAAGGATGATGAACGCATACACATGGTAGTGAGTCATGACCAAGGTTCATCATATGGCTACAAAACGGAATTGTGCAATGTGGACATACAAAATCAAACCGATGTTTAGATGCCAGCCACATCATGTGTGTGCCATTATTGGCATTTCATTTCCTTTAACCAAAGCATAAGAATGATGATGATGCTGATAAAGATGATGATAATTTAATGAGATATTTTCTTAATTAGCATTTAAATAAAGGAATGCCTTAGAAGGAACATAAAAATAAAATAAATGTTGTAAATAACGAAAAGAAATTAAAGAAATATTTAAAATTGCATTTGCAAATAAGTTCAAGTGAATTTGTATTTTAATAAACAATTAAAAGTAAAAATTTCAAATAAACTATGCTATTATTAGTGCTATTAAAATTTAAATAAAAATTTAAATAAAATTAAATTAAAAATGAATTCAAAGAAAGCATATTAGCTACCTAGTTTAAGTTTTGCATTTATTAATATATGAGAAGGCATATATTGTAAATTATACTTAAAATTTATATATTTAATATGAAAACTAATCAATTTAAAATAATTGAAAAGTCTTGTAATCATAAGAAATAAAATTAAAAATTTTAAGTCATTGTTAAGCTCATAATTATCAAGCTTACGGAGTTAGGACAAGAACGTTACATGATGTCAAGCTCTTTAAGTTTGTTAAACTTTCTTAGATAGAAAATAAGAAAATCTGTACACTTTTTGATATTTTGGATATTTTTGATAAAAGGTGGTCGAGGACCAAAACTAATTATTTTTGAAGAGTACACAGCATTATTTGGATTTTTTTTAATATTATTTAAAAGTGTTCACTTCCCTAGACGTAGTATTAAGAATTTTATTAAATAAGCCCACATATGACCACATATGTATGCACATACATATATAAAATATATAAAATAATCCGCTTAGTAAATAAGAATTTATTTTAATTTTATGGACATTATACTTATGTATTGTAAACAATTCTTTTTATTAAAATATTTACCACCTAAAGGTATTTTAAACTGATTTTATTAGAACTGTTATTAGAATTTAATTTTCTACTAAAATTGACTAAGCGACAGAGTTTCTTACAAACGTTTGAAAGTACGATCGAAAGTAAGATCAGTAAGATCGATTGAAAACTACTCACATATATCTTTATAATAGATGACTTTACTAATCCCTACCTCACAAATTATGTGTGTATACTATTATACTCTAAATTCTTAACAAGAATGTCTAGAACTAGTAATTCCACAGTCAAAAGGTAGAAGGATATCCAATATTACCATATTCATTTGCATATTAGGAGAACGTGATTGTGTTCCAATTTTCAAATGTAAAATGATTATGAATCTTCATATAGAAAATATTGTTTCCCATACTTTCCTTTTATAAAAGATATCAGGACTATCGATAAAATTTTATTTTATTCGTAATAAATATGTGTGAGAAAATTGACGTGCAATCGTTGAAATGCTTGGAAGTTTTTCGCTGGCATTCGTGTGGCGTGTGGAAAGGCCCTATAAATAAATGATAATATTTGTCTAAGCTAACCTTTATATGTGAATCTAAGGAATCCTAATGTGCAATTTCAATGGCTTAATAAATTAAACTTCAATGAGAGCAAGAGATAAGTTAAAGGAATTACGGAAAATCTAGTCTGATTAAGGTAATCGTACTTTCAGATAATAAATTTATATGAAAAAAATAAATGAATAAATAAATAAATAAATAAATAAATTAATAAATAAATATAAAGACTATTGATACAAAAAAAAAAAAATATTTTGCATTGTAAATTACTGCCAAAAATGCGTTGTAATGCTGTTAATATAACAAAATGCCTTAAAACAAAGGGGCTTGGAGATTATTTTTATTTGAACTTTTAACTTTAAGCACTATTTCCCTACTTATTAAGACATAATATCCGATTTAAGCATATTAATTTATAATTATTTAATAATTATTAAATAAAAATAAACTAATTTATAATAATATAATTAAATACATATTATAAATTACAAATAAAACGAATATAAGAAATCTTGGCAAAGAAGGTATACAGGGAGACCCTGTGACGTTAAAAAAAAACATATGAAATGTTCGAGTTTTGAAGATAACAAAACATTTCAACTTCTACTTGAGACAGGTTTTTGGAAGAAATGCCAAATACGTTACTTTACAAGACTAGTCGGGAAATGTATTACATACAAGCCTTTATAAACATACGTCTTGTTTGATTTACATAATGGCCAACAACAGTATCAAACCAAGAGTTATGGAGTTTGACGAATTGATTGTCATTATAATTAAATAGCCGAGCAAGTTCAATTTTAAAGCCTGTGAACAATGTAGAGCGACAACCTGCCTAATATTGTCCACAAAATTTTAGAAAATCTGGAAATACTTGGAGACGACAGATAAGATTCATATAAGATAGGATGCAATCAAAATTCACCTAAAATTACAGTCATAAAAAAAGTCGTGTTCCCATTGAAATAAAATTATATCTCTCATGTACATTTCAAAATAAATAAGTTTGCCAAAATGGTTAAAAAAAGAAGGGTACTGGAAAAATTATAATTTCCTATAGCAGGATATTACAGTTTATTATACTAAACGTTTCAAACTCAAAAACAATGTGGATTGTCTATTCAATATTTCCGGTTAATTTGTTATTGAACAAAGTAAAAAACGATGAAAGAAAAAATAAAATATTTCTATACAACAACCAACCAACTCTTGTATTTAAAATGATTTTACTTAATAACTGTACAATATATGCAGGTGAGGTACGTAATGTAAATGTCATAAACAACGAAAAAAGAAAGAAAAAAAAAAAAAGAAAACTTTTCAACAAATATAAATTCATTTAAATTCATAGGAATTGCGGCGTTTAAGTGATATTCAATTGCATGATATACCAGGAAAACATGTCGTATAAGTGATATTTAATTATGAGTATATAAATATTACTCATACAACACGTTGGCAGATTATTAAAAATATTTAAACGTGTTGAATAACTCCTCTTAAGTAAAGCTGATTAAATTATTATATTTAATATCAGTCATACGAACACGTGTTGTATTTTTGCATGCATTTGTCCTCGAATAGATTCAACAGGAAGTTTGATTAATATTCAGCGCTTCTATCTAAAACACGCGTAAATATTTTAAATTATTTTTCTTAATTAAGAAGAACGGTTTCATGAGTGTAGGTTTAAATAAAAGAATTTTACGGACACATAACTAAAAGAATTTAATGGCATAAAATAGGCCCACAGTCTCAACCTTATTAATCCGATATACATAGATGACTGTTAATGAATTATAGTGATTGAGGAGCTAAATATCATATTGCTGAATAAATTCAAGGCTCTTTAAGAACCAAAAAGATATTGATATATTTAATAAAAAGATTTCTTTGCATGTACAAAATATAAATCCCTTTACACTAGAAAGGGAGTTCAAATTTGGCTTAAATTTAATAAAGAAAAACTTTCAAGTTCCGTTTAAAAGAACTTGATCGCAGTAGGAAACAAAGGAATTAATTTTTTCACTTTATTACATATCCTTTAATATACCATTTTGCTTTGCTCACATGTGCTAAATGCCGGCAATTTCCATGTGGAAATGGATGAAAGTAACAATTATATTCCCGAGTATATGTATGTGTTTTAGCACTTTATGGGGGTATATACACCCATTAAATTTCGCTGCAGGGTGTGTGAAGTAACGTTTGAAACATTGTTTTTCTTTAATTTTGATTTCTGTTTTTCTTTTCAGAGTTTTGTTTTACAGCATTTTCTTAAATATTCATATTTTATCATAAACTTTTATTTGCGTTGATGTTATGCTGGCAATAAGTAGCGGCGGTAGAATTGGCATAAAAAAATTTGATTTTTTTATCTCTGGTTGTTGTTGAAACTTTCGTTCATTCTTTTTTTGTGGAGAGTGTGTTATTTGCCAGAGAACCTTTAAAAGCAATACAAAACAACTTGACATAAAAACAGAGGAGAGCAAAAAATTTGGTTGCGGTGGAAAAAATAAAAAATATTTATGGTTTTATATAAAACTTTAAACAATTAAAGGATGTTGGCACGTATTTCAACAATTTCATTTAAATATTTATATCCTTTCGAAAAATTGGGCATTATTTATAGGCTTATGAAATTGTTGTTTTATTTTTTGTTTTTTTTATCAAAACATTAATCATTCGTGTGTGTTTTTTAAATGGAATGGGATTTTTTATCATTGAATTTTAATGTTACAATAAAAAAAAACAAAAAAATATATAAAATATTAGACTCTAGGGTATTTAGTCCGTAATAAATATTAGAAAGTAATATTCTTACTTAAATTGTACCTGTAAAGGGTTGATTGCATTCATTTTTTCAATAATATACAAGGAAGGCTTGGATAAATAAAGAAAGAATATTTACTTTTGTATTTAAACATCATATACCCTCTTTATGCATATCAAGACGTATGAGTTATTTTTATTTATTGACCTATAAATATTACTCATACGACATGACACACAGGGGGTTAATAAAAATGTAGTTTTTAGAACAGACAAGTAATAAAATATTAGTTACAGTGGTATAAAATTATCATGTATTTCACATTTGATACGATTCGTATTTAAAAAAAAAATTATGACTCTGTACTGGCATTTAAAGGTAGACCAAAGTGAAGAAATGCAAAAAAAAAACAACGAAGATGTGATTTGTTCGTTCGACATAGAACGAAGTAGCTAACAATGACGATATTATATATATTCTTTTTTCAGAACATTAAAGCTATATTCTACTGTAATGTATCGTCTTTTTAATGTGACACCAATCAATATCGTTGTATTTATTTCAATCTCTGCTTTCTCTCTCTTCGCATGTCTTCCGTTGTGCGTCTTTATGCCTTTTTGCCTTTTTAAGTAATTTAATATCCTTTTTTGGTCATTGCCATTGTTATGGTGGTTGTTTTTTCAATGGCGGTTTCCACAATCAGAGACTTGACCTTTGCAAACCAAAAAAAAAAAAAAGCAAAAGTAGACAGACAGAGTAAATGTGATTATCCTGATTTACAGCAGAATTTCTAAATTGTTGCAAAACGTTAGACCTACTGTTTCTTCGTTTCTGTTCTCACACTGAAACCTGTGAACTGTATTTCAGTTATTTTTTTTTCGTTTATATTTTTAGATTTTTATGTCATTTGTTTATTACGCTGATCACGTTTTAACCTGATAAACAGATACACAATAAAATTATAGTCTTTAAATAAATTTTTTTTGGTTTCTGTTTCTTTTGTAGCCTGATTTAATTTTAAATGTTAAGGGTATGTTTTCCTTGTTTGTTTTGTATTTGTTTATGATGTTTTTTTTTTTTTTTGGGCCATACAAAATATTGTATTATTTGGCACAATCGCTAAAAGACATAAATCTACTGTTTATCTTAACGTCAACGTAACGAAACGAAATTACCAGTGTTAAACTCATTTGCTCATCTTGTACCCAGCTATCCATACGCACATGAATGTTACGAAGACATTCTGAACAATTTTAATGCCTTTTTAAACACAGCGTTTCGAAATCATTAAATCTGGTGAAAGTGTAAAACATAAAAGAATTGCCATGAATAATTGTGGCAAGTGAAACAGGTTAAACAAAGAAAGCGATTAAATAAGAATAAAGAACTTTTTGCTTTTTTACAAGAATTGCTTGTATTTGTTTCGAGAAAAATGTTTTAAAAAAATGCAATTTCTATAAATAATTTGGAAAGAAATTTCGTTTGGTTTTGTAACATTTCCTACTGTGTGTACTGATTTATCTTTTTATATCCTTTAGGAATTTTTTTCTTTTTCTTTTTTTTTTTTGAATGGAGTATGAATGTTTCTGATATTTCTGGTTTACATTTGTCTTTCTTTTCTATACACGGAGGGATGTATACACGTGCTTTATTGACTATGAAAGTGATTCAGATTTTGGCGGCATATTTAAAGATGGTTTTGATACTATTTTGCCACAAAAAACTATTTGCTGTGTGTGTCATAAGGCATTATTCGGCATCTACAGCCAATAAAATCTATATCGGCCGACTATATTAACAGCCATCAGATGATAATAGAACAATTAACCTACGATAGAGGGGTTTTGTATGAAAACTTATTAAAGCGAATCACATACAAGGACAATGAACCGAAGAATCGAAGTATCCACTCTTAATTTTCCTATATAATATAGTCATTGCAGACCTAACACGAGCCTAAATAGTCTCTCCGAAGATCTATGTTTACGAAAACTGTCCACTGTTTAGTACCTGTAGCTTAAAAGATATAAATTAGTGGAGGAAGCAGCAAGATATTGATTTAACGTAAATGGAATTATCGTTTTTTCAAATCAGTTGGATCCTAACCCTTAAGGCGTACATACATTAGTCATATGCTACTAAGTGGCCAGGATGATCCAATACCAAGAAAACTTAACAATGAAGAAAGAGACAAATCATGGATATAGTTGTCCTCTCTTGTCGCTTTTGACAGCCCATTGCAGTGTACGTCTGGCGATTATAATGGCAATATTGAATACTGTGCAATGCATGCTCGATGCAGGATTGCCTGGAAATCTTATGAGTTAGTTGCCCAAGTACACAGTAAACAAATCCCTTACGAACGTCTGCTCTTGTCCATTAATGGTATAACTTCTGAAGGAACTGTGGGTAGAATATCGTTCACCTTATGATTTCTATAGAGAGTGGTTGAACACCGGGTTGGATTTTCGCTTTTATCGGTAGTTAAGGTATTGTATTTGCTACATATAATTATGATATCATTTAATGAAATGTTTGCAGTCATTAGGCTTCAAATCATAGCGCCTACAAACTATGTGTTTTGTTTAAATGGCACGTTTATTAAAATTTTCTGTATTTAGACAAACAAAGAAAGAAAAAAATACATTTTTCCTTTATCTGTTTCTATCGAACAGCAAATGTCATCAACGATGTATTGGGGAAATTGACATTTACATGAACGTTTTTGCTAACGCAGCCTACGCCCAGGTTTTGTTAGAATTGTCATGCATATTTTGAGTAACAATAAACAAAAACATTCTGCTTTAATTTAAATTTGAAATTCAAATGAGTTCTGTAAAGACACCATAAGGTGGACTTTAATTTTCTTTTCTAAAGAAAATTTAGTGTTTATGAGATTCGTTTAAACCATCTATACACATAGAGTGGAGAATATCATAAATTGAACTTATTTATTTGATTATACTTGAACTATGGAAATATGTACACCAAAGGATATGAAAGATTTTTACCATCAGTTTGTTTTTCTAGTTTTGCATCTACTTTGTCTGTCTCAATGTTTGTTTATCTTTAAGTTACACAAACTATATCAATGCCATTAAAATACAATTTTAAATAGTTTTTCTAGCTAAAAGCATTTTTTAGATTTTTTTTCTCTATTCTTGATTTTTTTGTGTTTTTTTTTTTTGTTTACAATAAACTGGGTGGAACAGAAAATCTGTAGAAATCGACAAGAGTTTCACTTTTATTTCCATTCAAAATGTTGCTGTTTAAAAATCAGTTTCAAATTCACCAAAAAAAATAGAAGGGTTGCTGCTCATGCCAATTGCATATGGAAATTTCAGAGAAAAGTTTAGCAGTGAACAATGAAGAACATGTGGCAAGTGTAGTTGGGTTAAAAACTGTAATAAAATTCACTTTCAGTAGTTTCGCCTGGAAGGCAACATAATTTTTTTTTTCTCATTTGTGTATGGAAAATGCTGTATATGGTATGTAAATTTCATTTATCCTTCCATATAAGCCATTTCAAATGATAATTTTTTTTGTTGCTCTCTTCTTTCTCTGCATTTTGTTTATTTATGTTGGCAAATTGTTTTATACTGTATGTGATTTTATTATAAAAAGAGGAAAAACTATATGACTAGCAGTAGTTGTTTTATTTTGTTTTTATTTTTCGTAAAAAATTTATTAAAAGTCAATAAAAACCAGAGGTAAACAATAATTCTATAAAATTCGTCTCGGTATTGCTTCCTAAAAATAATACAAAAAAAAAACTAAAAACAAACTTAATTTATAGATGGACTATACTATTGTAGCTTAACAAGACCACAAGGCCTTATAGAATGATTAATATAATTGTGGAAGACCTATCTGAGCATAAAACTGCTCCAAAAAAGGGGTTTTAAAAATCGAACTTCCGTAATATCGTCAATCGTTTGACTGTCAATAATTAGAACAGTTTAAAACAGGTAATTCAATTAAAAAAGCTTGAATTGATCAAACTGAAAATTGTTGTATTCTAGCATCATTGATGGTCCGGCAGAAATTGAAAGAACTTGGCTGAGACTCCACACCATCAAGTTATATATTATCTGTCCAGAAATGTATTAATAATGTAAATAATGTTGTAGAGGACTGCAGAAAGTATTTGGATCAGTATTTTGCTTAGAAGAACTAGAAGTTGGATTATGTTCTTAAAGCTCCTTTTAAATATAAGAAACGTAACTGATCTTTATCGAGAAAAGTTTTCAAAATCTGCCACACAAAACAAAATTTTTTCACAATTTTCTTCACTTTAAATTAGTGTTCATCTACTTTTGTTAGAAACTATATTCTAGTGTTTTAAATATACCTAGTTTTTTATTTAAACTTATTTTAAATAAATAAAAAACAAATATTTAAAACCGATAAAAAATTATTCAAAAGTCATTTTAATTAAATTCTGAGAAACAAAAACTTAAATAAACATTTTCCCTTTTTTTATTGCAATTGTTATCATATTTCTTTAATTATAAATTATAATTTTAAACTATAAAAATAGAGCATTGTTTTAAATCCACTTTAAATTTTGATATCATAAAATGATATCCAATATTATGTATAAAACAAGACCTTTGTTATAATATCAGTATGTTACTGGCATTATTTAAAAGAAATATTTTTAACCTTTATATAACCAATAATATATTTTTATTAGAAATTCATTTTAATTCGTATTTTCTTCAAATTCAATAGGTTTTTTTTTAATAAAAAATGTATAAATATTTACATTTATCTACGTACATTTCATTAAAAATTTGCGTCCTAAAGCATTATAAAAGCAAATCTTAAAAAGGGACTAGAAAGGTCTTGTTGCGTTAAGATACAACACTGAATGAATGTTAAAGATTTCAAATAAGTTAATAAAAAAGGCTGCTGCTTGATGAATTATTGGCAGTTAATTGAATCCTTTAATTCGAAAACCGTGATGAATATTTTTTGCACTCAAGGGTTTTAACCTGGATTGATAAAGTTTGTAGCTGAGCACTCTAAACACTATACAACATCACCTCACAAAAGGGAGTATTTTGCTGAATGCCCTAATGTCTAGAAGGGCGTTTGATTGAGAGGGTGACATTTTTAAAAATAACTTGACATAATCTTTTATATGGCTTCTTAGCCAAGAAAAATGATTACTGTGAAAATTATTCGTAATTTTTCTTTATATGACGGTCTAAACCATATAAATGAATGACAATCAGTAGTGCTTCGAGGACTACAAAAAACTTGTTGAAAAAGATAAGATTTATGATTATGAGGGCATCACTATTATGCAGAAATAAAACGTTTGCACTATTGAAACTGAGTTTAAGCTATTAAAGCATTATAATAATGGAATCGATACCAACGCTTTAACTAGACCGGCATCAGATTATTGATTCGATTAGAAAAAAAAAACGGATAGAGAACCCAAGCTTCTACTGTAGGAACCGGGTACAGAAAAACAGTTTATAAAGCCTTCTTAAGTAAACAATGAAATATTTATTTTCCAGAAGATATTCAGATAGATTCTGAAAAGGTTTAAATAAAAATGATCAATAAAAGCAAAACACGAAACATAAAAATTTTACTTGAATAATGAAGTGGAGAAAGCTGCAATATATTGTGAAGCCATCTACAGCAACCAAGTAACAGAATATTCACTACTCGAGCGATGAATCCTTAATTTGAATCTATAATAGTTTTTAATTTTTCTTTCTAACTAAACTTAACGACAATTTTAGTGCCTATAATATACTGAGCATTTGGTGTTGGTTAACTTTTAATGATAAATTTTTGGCCAATTTCTTTAATGGCTACTTAAAGATAAATACTAAAGCAGTTCATATACAACGCAATTTTTTACAAGTTAACGAAAGTAAATTCATCGTCTTTTTGGTATATGTTCACGTTTTTATCCCTGAAGAGTTAAGGCGGGTATAGCCAACATGTTTTATCGAACTTTAAGGAATGCAACATGTTGTTTAAGAGTATTGAAATTAACAGTAAAAGAGAATATTTCGTTAATAACAGTACAAGTAACAGTAAAACAGTGTATGTGTACATGTGGTCCTATGTTCGACTATGTTGTTGCCTTTTCTTCTCCTTTTTTTTTTGGCTGATTTTGTTTTTGTTTTTGTTATTGAGGCAATTAGTAATGGTCTTTAATTGTTGGTATTGCAAATAAATTACTGTGTTTGTTATAAAAGGCCTTTGATGTTTTATTAATTTTTTCTACGTCTTTTGGTCTTTTATACAATATAAAAGCTCATATACCGTGGATATTTCTTACAAATCAATTTTGGTTATTTGTGCAAATGCGTTTCAATATGTTTTTGTTGTTGTTGTTGGAGTGTGTGGTGTTTGGTATGAGTATTTAAAAACAAAAACGATTCAATAAATCTTCAAGATAATGATGTGCCAAACAAAAGTACGCATATTTTCGTTAGACACGAATATAGTTTCCAGTCTAAACAGTTGATTTCGTAAATGAAAAATCTTTATTCAGACGCTGTTTCTCATTTCATTTAATTTTAAAATTTTTTTGGCTGGCCTTTGTTTTGTATAAAAAAAAATACTTTAACTTTGATTTCTTTCTTCATTTACGTACGTTTTGATAATAATTTTTGTGAAATGAGTTACAAATAAAGAATATAAAAATTACTCATGGGTATAATGAACTTTATTTGTTTTGCTAAGCCTAGGAGAGTTAAAAAAAGAATTGTAAACTTTTGCGTGTGTTATTAAAATCTTTATTACTTTTAAGGAGGCAGTGTTAACATTACATGATACGGTTGAACAAAAGAATAAAATAAAAACAACAACAAAAAACTATTTAAAACTGTTTTTGTTCTATTATAGTCAGTCATTTAGTAAATGTTTGAAAATAAAACTTTTTTCATTGTATTATAATTTCTTTGTTCCATGGACATACCCAAATGTATAAATATGTATGTGTAATGGTCTGCTAGTGTTCGTTTTCATAAGTATGTCTGTGCTAGAAGAGTAAAAGTTATTGTTAAATGTACGACTGTAGCCTGTTTTTTATTGTCACAGTCATTTTTATTGAAAATTATTATTCCATAAACACCTCAACTTAAACAAAACATAGTTACAACAATGTACTCTCTATTAATAAAAGCCAGTCATTACACTGTTTCCTAATACGTTTTTAGAAAATAAATCGCACCAAAAAGGAAATGTCTTTAAATAAGAAGTTCTATTTAACTTAAATTGAAAAAGTAAGTGTACCTATAGTGAATAAAACTTAAGCCATAATGAAATATGAGCAACATTAGTGAACTAAGCAATATGACTAGAAGAAGAAGATAAAGTTTAAATCAAAAGATGCAAAACAATTCTTTGACTTTAAAGCATTTTTCTTAAAGTTTCTTCAATACACAGGCTATCAAAATTCTTTCTCTTTTTAAACATTAGTTTTAAAAATATTTCGATGAATAGAAGAACAACAATGTATTTTTTAAACTAATTATAACAAAATTTTAGTTGCCATTTGCAAGAATTATTTTGAAAATATTTCATTTGTATGTCCAACACATTATATTAGATTTTCCTGACCATAATGTTCATCATTCATTAAATTTATTTATGATTATTTTTTAACATTTAAAATTTTGGCATTAATTGGAAAGTTTTTTTATTTTTGGTTTTCCAAAATACATACACACAATACTATTTAAAATGTATGGAATCTTTCAATTATTTAAAATATTTTGGATATTTGATGTCATACACAAAGAAATAAAAATATTTCCAAACAAACTGTCAATGGTCTAAAAATAATCGCAAAAAATAATTCCGAAATTAATAAATCATAATTAAATGCATATTTTTCTTTGCCTTCCAAATAAGTACATGTGGTTAATAAAAAATGTTTATGAAATGTGGGTGACTTGGAAATAAAATTGGGAAATGTTTCCATTGTTTTAAACAAATTAATTAGTATAATTTTTATACATTTTTTTAGTAAAAAAAAGTTATTAAAATAAGAAATGTTACAAATTTAGTAAAAAAAAAAAAAAAATAATTCATAAAATTTGTTACACCTAACCAGAGGTGAGAAAAAATTGGCGTATGTGAGGTGATATTATAATTTTGTATTGCAAAAGGACAACAAAAATAGACACCAGAAAAAGTAAAGTTGTTAGCGTTTAAAAGATTTTCTTTCATGAGAAGGGTCAACAATCTTATGGCAAAAATCTCCAGAATATCTAATTGTAAAATCTTTCGTTTGGTGCCTAATATAACCTGTATTTCCGCTACTAATGGTTAAATTTGACCCGTACAATATGGGAAAGGTTTTGTTGATGAATTTCATAAATACCAATAAACGGCAACAATCAAAATCGAAAATATGATTGGATATGTTAAGGATATCTACACAGGGTAAATTAACAAGGCCATGACTTAGACTGACAAATCATTTTGCACCAGCTAAGGCAAATTTCACAATATCGAAGCAATCATTTGTTGACGGACAATTCATATACATACTATTCTGTCTATGGCCCCAACGTCAACGATGACCATCATAGATCCTTTGCCACTACAATCGATTACATTCCACAGAGGCTTGACTAAAAAAAATGAGAAATTAATTCAAGGAAATGGTGTTGGTAGTTTTTAGTCAATTGTTAGTAAATTTAATGGGTTCTATTTTAATAACATAAAGTGGGTTTATTGTTTTATTTACATGGTTGTAAAGGTAAATAAATTTCAAAGTCTAAACGTTACAAAAACTATAGGAAAAAAAATGCAGACAAGACAAAAATCATACAATTTGTTTGCTGCGCCCTAAATAGAAGTGAAGTTGGACAAAAAATTTAAAAGTATAACGTAAATAAAGTCTAACAATTAAAAGAAGAATACAAAAATAAATGTACTGCAGTTTGCATTATTATTTTTTCTTTCTGCTAAAACAAACAAAAGAATGTGGAAACTAAATAAATAAATCATGTTAAATCATTTGAGTTGTAATTTAAAAAAAAAATACCTTTTTTTTTCAAATGATATAAAATATTAAAAAATAAATATTCTTTTGTGAACAATACAATAATTGTGTAATTATTTAAAGAAAAAAGAAAATTCTTTAATACGCAGTTGTACATCAATAACATGGGGGTAATTTAATATGCATTTCATTCTTCTTGTTGCTTAATACGAAAGTAATTAGTGGGTCTTATGACAACATTTAAGAAAAGAAATCCATTAGAAAGAAAATAAGAAATAATAAAAGATTTTAAAATATCGAATAACCAAACAATTACGATGTTCTTTAAATCTAATAAACGTCAATTATAAACAAAGCGTATAAGTAAGAAATTTTATAAAAGAAAATAAAGTAAAGGAATAACATCATTTGAAATCGCATGGCACATGTGATTGTTATTAATTTCAATTATTTTCTTTCAATGAAAAAGATACAATTTGTATAAAAATAAAAAACAAAATAACAAGTCATCTATTTTTGGACCACTTTAGTAAACGTTTGTCAAGCCATATTAATAATTTATGGCGAATTGTTTTTTTTGTTTTTTTTTTATGAAACCGAAAAAGCGAAGTACTACCACATCCTATTTGAATTGAATCCTTACAATACACGGAAATTTGAAAAAACTTCTTGTTTACAATTTACTTTTGAAAGAATACCCTTCAAAGGTTGCATATTCGTTCTAAGAATATCAAGGCAATTTAAATTTGTAGCACAAAAGACTTTAATAAAGAATTTATTTACACAGTGATACTAGCTACTAGAATAGTAGGATACTATGTTAGCTATTACAGCAACCAAAAGGTACAACAAGTATCGGGTTTCAAGAACTATAGCACTGTCTAGAACAGTTTAAAAATTTCATTAGAATAGCTTACTCTCGCGTAGGTTACGACAGCATTCTACAAGAAGTGCCGGGCCGAACGGATTTTGTGATACCTAGTGCATATTTTGTTAGGATCAATATGAGAAGATTTGGCTGCTGATTTCTCCTACGACAAGGCATGAGCGCGATCTCAACTGTTGATTGCCCATATTTTCGATATTGTGGGAGTGAAAAAGGAAAGAAATCGGTACACAATCTCACATGTGACACTTCCCCCCAAATAAGCTTAGATTTAGGCACCTTGGTGCATATCTCTTTCATGTTCTGGACTGTCTCAAGGACAGGATATTAACAATAAATTTCGTCAGGTGTATCGGTTGATTTAGTGAGGTCTAAGGCTTTTAAAATTTTCTCGAAACGAAAACGGAATATAATTGATGTGATGGAAATACACGCAATGCTCTGGCCTACTCAAGGAAGAGAAAGAAATCAAGTTCTTTGCAAAAACTTAATCAGGCTTCTTATGGGTGACGTTATTGGACGTAAATCAAAGCGTGTATTTAGGCCTCCCAAATTACTATAAAGACAACGATTGAACTACAATATTATTTAAGGTGAAAAAGGCGCACGAAGAGGATTACGAACATAACAAAAGCGATTGAATAATCACAAAGGCCGTAATAGTATTAGGTAAAATCAACTAATGACAGAATTTCCATATGAAAGAAAAAACGTAGTGAGTGTCAGACTAAACTCTCAACTTGCGTGAATCACTGAACAATAAGATTCTTAAGTTTAGACGAACAGAAAAAGAATAAATTTAGAAATGATTTGGTACTTACCCAATGATTAAGTCAGCATACATTAAATAAATTTTGTTTGGAATTTTGTAGATTCTGTAGATTTGTAGATTCACGTAAAAGGTTTTCAAATGCAGGTTTCGTACTTTGCCATTTGAGATGCTAAAAAGAGAAGAAATAAAAAAAGAAATGCTAATAAATGTGGAATTTGATTTAAGAGTTGTTATTTTAACTTTAAATAATTTAATATTTTTTAAAAATAAATAAAGGAACATAAAATATTCAAATTTACTTTTGTTAAGTTTAACTTTATTTACCTATTGTAGGGTAATCATAATTAACGCAACCGCATATCTTTGCTGTTAATTACGCTTTTGCAAAAAGATATTTAACACATGTTTTATTTGTTATTCATGTTTTTCTTGTCTTTGTTGTTGTTGGCTAATATATGTATGTATGTATTTACATATAAAAAATATATACAAAATTTATATTTTTTTTCTTCAATACGTTTTATTTTTATTTATTTTTTTTTTTGTCTAGTTATCTTGTATATTTTGATTGTGGTTTGCAAAAATTAAAGCCTCATAAAATGGTTAATTTACTGTATCATCAGCCATAAAGTAAAAGTAAAAAAGAAATACAATAACAATAACAAGAAAATGTAATAATTTTTTAGTATGTACTTAACAATTTAGAATGCCTTGCCGTTTATATAAACATTCTGTCCGTCCTTAAATATTTTTTTAAACAATTTTGATAGCCTATTCATAAAGATTAACGATCAGAAATTTAAACATTTTTTTCGACTGTTTATTTTTAAATAGTTTTACGCTAAAAATTATTCAATGGCCGATACCCAACCAAAATCTAACACTTCAAATACTTTCTTATCACAAGATTATTTAATTTAGAAAAATTTTAATAATTATAATCAAATATGATTGTTTTGTCTAGGAAAAGTGAAGCACTCCTCAGAAAAAAAAGGGAAAATCATGTTTTCAAAGAATAGAGAATATGTTTGGGTGCACAAACATTTTCGATACTACTGCCGGGCCACGGCAGGGTAAGACCCGACGGCAATAACATAACGATATCTAAGCCGGCTTATCTCAATGAGATGACAGATCAATTCAGTATTACCACCGGCGTACCATGCCGAGGTGGCATTCTATGAAACGACAGAGCGGATGAACTGGTCATACTTTTTACAACATCAAACAATCTTGTAAGTTCTCTATTTTGGGAATCTTACTGAAAATATGCGAATTTATAATTAACAGTACAATAAAGGATTCCCTCAACACTGCATGGGCAGCGTCGGATGCGGTCAAGATAGCCCAGTAGAAGCTAGAAGGTAAGTCTGCTATATATCCAAAGGAACATGCTAAGCATGGTAATTAGAATCATAGTCACTTATGGTCTTTGCAATTCAGGTAATTAGTTCTGTAGGATTTCCATAGACGATGGAGTGGAGGCATCCGTTCCTATATCTATTGTGTAGAGGGAGAAAGTACCTTGGTTTCTACTTTTCAAACGATCTCACTGTGGTGTTGAGTCTATTTATTTTCTTCAGAATTGGAACACAATGGAACACAGCTACTACTCCTACCTAACTTCCTCCTCAACCCCATAATATCGCGAAATGAGAAACATTAATGTCTATTGCCTATTGTTTGCTTTTTTTTAAATTAAAATACTATACTCTATAGTACTGCTGCATTCGAAACTAAATTGAAAGTGGAAATGCATGTACATTTTCCTTAATTTAATTAATTTCATGTGTGCATATTCCATTTTATTTATTTTTTTTTTTTTAATTTTTTAAATTTTAATTTTTTGTTTGTTTTTAAGGGCATATACTGGTAATAAATCAAATTGAAAAATATTATCAATATTTAAATTAATATAACAGCATTAAAATAAATCTATATACTCTAATAAAAATCATCAGTCAATTTATTATTTATCAAAAGCTTTTTTTTTTAATTAAATCCTTTCAATTTAAAATTCACAAGTTAATCTTTATATTCAATTAAAGTTCTTTTTCATCGTTAAATAGTTGGTTTGAATAATTCAATTTTCGCCATTATATGCTGAGGAATGAAAGTAAAAAGTACAACAAAAATAATAAACATGAGAAAATGACAAAATTGGATTTTTCATAATTTGTAGCGTATTTTTGTTTATCTTTTAACTTATGGAAGAGTGAGCGAGTAACTGAGATGAAAAACATTCGTATTCCCAAAATGCTGTTGTTGCTCATTAATATTAATTTTAAGCCTTTGTCATTTAAATTTTATAAAATTTAGGGTTTCAGTCATTCTAAGAGTCTAGGGAGTGTAAAAGTGGTTTTGGTTTTGATTTAAAATTGTTATAAAATTGAGGTACGTGGCATTAATATATTCTCGTTAGAAAACTTATGCTTAAAAAGGCTTAAAAGGACCACTGATATCATAAGTATTTAAATTGTTATAAATAATATGCAAATTATAAGAGCTAAATTATATGAACAAGTAGTAAACATTCCCATTCCCCCAAAATGAATGCTTTTTGTGGATAGCTTTTTCGAATCTTTGAAATACTTCTTGATTTGATTCTGATGAACTTCTTACTTCCATGAGCCTTCGTTTTATTTATAGCAAATGGCGTATAAAATTTTTGTAACTGGTTTTAACTGTTTATAGTATGTTTTAAAGTAAGCCACGATAACACCCAAAATTATACCTCAATGCTTTAAAGCAATTAAAACATGTCAACTTAATTTTAAACGGATACCCTATTAGCTTTTATATTTTAAGTGTAGCCATCAATGTGATAACAAAAACTTTCTAATATCTTAACATGAGATCTTAAATTTCTTGTTCATTTCATCGTGTTTTTAATTGATTAAAAGGGATCCTTCTCTAAACATTAATTAAGGTTTCACAATTTTAAGCCTCTTTCAATAATGATTTCAGACGTATACATATGTATACGCAATAAATTAAAATTAAAAATAAAATTTACATTTCAATTGATTATTAAATTTCAAAGTAAAATTCCGAAAAATGTTATGTTAATAAATATGAAAATATTTGTGGATTTTTGACAAATCAGCATTTTATGATTTTATGATTTGTGCCCTTAAGGAATGAAATTTATTCATGTTTTAATTTGTTTGCGTAATAATTTACTTGTAAGGGTACGAACGAATTTGGTAAAATATTGCGTTTTACCTTTTTCTTTTCATAACCCCAATTATTGGGTGATGATTGTTAACAAGGCCAGCCATGTATTTCTTCATTTATTCATTCATTCAGTATTTTATTCAACTGAGACCTACATCTGCCATAGACTTTTTGAGTCCCTACATAATTTTAATTCGATTAAATCATGTTTTACCAAGCAATACTGACTAGTGAATAGTAGAAAATGAAATACCATCATAATATTTTCTTCTTTTCTTTTCTAGTCTCAATGGACGGAAACATAAATAACAGACAAAAATATATAAGAAGTATTACAGGAAAAAAAGAGAAGGATAAAAATAAATCAGGACACTTTCCAAAATATTTGATGGCAGTATTTAAGCAGCAAAATTTTATTTCAAGTGCTCTTTTTATCATTTTTGTGAAGTGTAAGGAAAATACTCAACTGAGTATTAGAGAACAAACTTTTTGTAAATCTTGTAGGTCAAGCCTGATGTAGGTCAAATAAGATCAACTAAAATACTGGACTACTCTGTCAAAGAAGATATATTGATAACTGGTTTGAAATTTTTTATTTATATCACCCTTAAAAAGCAGTATTTTCCACAAAGAAATACGTTTATATTTTATTTTTCCAAGATATCACACTGCGGTTTGAATTCTTGAACTCTTGTTTAGTAAGCTAACATACTACTCGCTAGTATTACGACAACCTTTCATTGACAACCGGCTATTTCCACTACAGTAGATTTAAAAATTTGTTTTGATACGGAAAACCCCTCTATTCTATTTCAAACATATTTGTATAGGAACATAGTTACTCTCATAGAAAAAGTTTGTTAAAGCATTACTCCAAGCAAATCAACCTTTAGCACGTAATTTACCTCGATCAGACTAATTGCAATTTTGTTAGTGTCAGTATTAATTATGGCTTATAAAGTTGGAAAATTTTCATTCGAATAATAAGGAAAACATGAAATCGCATTGCCACTTATGATGCATCAAAAAACAATTATCTCCCATACTTTGTGTTGCAAATGTACTTTCTTTCTCGGATTTTTACATTCTTTTTGCGTAAAATGTTGTTGCACCAACTGTTGTGTAACATTGCCACTGATAATGTGTAAAATTGTAAGCGAACACGTTTGAAATTCAACTTAAATTTGGCGAGTATGTCTGTCGTGTACATTTTTTTGAAAGTTTTGTCTTTTGTGCTTAGAGTTTTCCTTGGAAGAAAGAATTTTTTCTTTTTCAGTGACTAAAAGTAGTTGGTTTTGAAAATTGTTTAGAAAGGACTTGATAAGTGGTACGTTAGTTGGCAAAGTTTTCATATAAATTTTGCTTGGTCATTTTGTTTAGATTTTCGTAAGGGAAGGAGAAAACAAACGAAACGAAATACTTTACTGAAGAAAATTAAAGTATTTTTATAGGAGAAAAACAGAAAGTATTTGGTAAACCTTTTAAATATTTTACAGAAAAATTATTCTTTAATGCTGCAAGGAATGCCAGATGTGGGTAAATTGCTTTTTGCTGGTGGTCTTAAAGATTTAAAAAGTTTTTGAAAGAATTAAAGAAGAATTTTTAAAAAGGTAAACATCTACCTTGTTATTCTGTTTGAGGTTAAAAAATATGCAGGGATTCTGATTTTATTTCATTTAAACAAATAAAAAAACATACTACCAGATTCTTAGTTTATTATGTGCTTCTTTTTTTTAATTTATCCTGACAAAATTTATAATTTATACGAATCAAAAGATATTGCAGTTCAAAAAGCATTCAAATATTAAAAGCTTTTCTTCATTTAACCGAAAAATTTTCAGTCTTTGCCAGCCGAATTCCATTAAGACAAATAAACTATTGTAAATGACGCTACTGTACCTTCTCAGACAACATTCGTTTGGCAATAATTGCCAGTTTTGTTTTTTTTTTTGTTTGTTTACTGTGTTTACCAGGGTATTCCTGGAAAAAACACAATTGAATACAATCATCTTACAAACAAAACAAAAAAAGGTAAAAACAAAATTCCAATAATTTGTAAAACGTGCCGCCAGAGTAGCAAAATGGTCTTGTAAGGTTTACTCGAAAATGAAGGAGAAAAGAAAATAATTTCTTATTGTCGAATTGTCTGATTGAAAAAAGAATTACAGAAAAGAAGAATTCTAGAAAACGTAAATTATATTTTTTAGTGTGGTTTTCTACATAAAAATGTACTGAAAAGACGTACAAAATACGAAAAAACTATCATCAAAACTTTCAGAGTTAAAAAATTATGATTGTTCAATGTCTTTCAAATAATCCATTCTACACAACCTGCTGAGCCGTGCTTTCAGCGACCTATGCTGCCAGAGAATAACATCAATAAAGGAAGGTGAGACATAGGTACTTTACGGATAAGTGTAGAAGCTAATCCGTAAAAGTTCCTCACCGATATACCCAATACATGTTCCCAGATGTTACTGTTTCTATGAAACGAATCATACTAGTTAGGACATATTTAAGAGATAGTGATACAAGGTAACGCTGAGTCTTCCATAGAAGTTTTGTTGACATAGAGGAGGAGAACACAATATTTCACATTGTCCTTTGCTGTCCATTGTTCTAATTTTTTTGTGGGTTCCTGAATCGATATTGCAATTTAAGCGACTATTCATACCAGTTGACTTTAACGGCCGTATAACAGCTAAGATTAAGTGTGCTTATGGCACATCTGCCTAAAAACTTTTACTTTTAATTATCGTGTGCATCTGATAAAGCCATCACTGTGGAATCATGTTCCTAGAACTCATGTAGTATCTATGACAGCCTGCTCGATGTACTTTACCAAAGCATTGCATTAAAAAATATGAATACATGCACGTGGTAAGTTTTTTTTTCTCCACTCTGTCTGCAAATGGATTTCAACCTGAATTCTATTGGAAAATATATTTTTCTCTCATTTAAATAAATAAACAAAATGCTGAAAACCAACAAATAAAACAACAGGTATAAAAATAATAATCGAAAAGCATGAAATTGAAGAAGAATGTCGCACTTCAAGCGAATTTAATTAAGCTCACCCCCATCTGATATCAGTTCATTGCATAAAAAGGTGATTAAAAAAAAAAAGGAAAAATTTCTACCCACAAATAGTGTGTAATAAAAAGCCACTTGACTGTCAATATGGGCTATAAAGCTTTAAATATCAATGTGCCTTTAATGATTCCAAAAAGTTCATTCACCTTCCCTTGTCTGTAGAATTCTTTTTTGTTTCTTTTTTTTGGCAATTGTTAACAGTCGTAAAGCCAATATTTTGTTTGTTTGAATAAAATTTTCTAGGAAAAATAATTTCTATCACACAAATATTTCAAATATCTCGTATGTAACAAACAATCACTTGAACCTTAGTTCTGTGTGGCCATAAAGCTTCAAACATTAACCTGGTTTTAATGATTTTAAATGAGTAGAAGAAAAGTTCATTCACTTGCCTTTTGTTTGCTGTAGTAGAGTTTTAGGCAATAGGCATCATTTGCCTTCAAGTGTTTGTTTTATTTTTCATACAATTTGCATCACAATATTAGATACATGTAATGTCACCTCTTTTACCTCGCAGAAGGTAAGAAGATGTTATTTAATAAGAATTTTTATGTCGTATTTGGTACAAATATAAAATTATGTTTCAATGGGAAAATTTTTATTAAAAAGGACCTCTGCTATCTTGTATATTAATATACGATATATTAGCTGGCTACTGAAATAAGAACAGTTTGTACGTTTACGTACAATGGCGAAATAACGATAATATTTTTAACAATTTTATGTTTTTTTTCGTTAACGTTTCTTGCTAAGGGTTCTCAATTTCCTTTTTAGGGTTTATTTTCATTCGTTTGTATTGCACAATATAAGAGTATGAATTGCACAGTGTTATAAAAAATACGTACTCTCCCCTCCATTCCAGTTTTGGCAGAATGCCCATAACTTCTGCTAAGAGCATAGAAGAATATTGATATCCTTACATTTTGAAGTACAGTGAAGGAAGGCAACTTGACTATAGCATTTGCACTTGCAAAATTTGGCATCTAGTGGTAATGGTTTGAATGTTTCTGCAACTCCACCTTCGTCAGATATTACGAAACTGACCAGAAGAAGAAGATTGTGTAGTACCTACAGCTCAGGACTTAGCTTCGTTTATATTGCGCCCCAAACTTATTTTTACAATAATTGAAATAGGGTCGTCAATTTTGTCTTACAAATGTTTCTTTCAGAATACATAGAGCTTATACTTCTCTTAAGACAAATTATTTTGTTGTGGCGAGCAGATTTATTTAACTCCGGTAAGTGAATTATAGTGCTAGCATGTAGTGTTAATATGAATAGGCTTTGTGCATGAACCGTTACCAAGCGCTTTAATAACAACTTGTTGTTTGCGGTATTACTCTTTTATTTTTCTACTTCGTTTATATGACTTTATGGTCGAAAATCTTGTGCCAAGTGCCAAGTGTAAAGTTTTGTTGAAATCATTCTACTGCATTTGAAATTATATTTGATATATTCAGGAGATCCATTTTCCATACAAAAGACTCGAAAAGAAAAAAATCTTTCCAAAGAGAGCAAACAATGTTAAACCTTAGTATGTACTGTCTATGGGTGATATATGCCATATTACAACAGCTACGACCAATGTAGGGCATGAAGTTTATATAAATTTAAATTATTATTATCGCAATACATTTTTATACGTTCGACAATATTTTTGAATATTAAATGGCTTCATTTTGGGGACATTATGTGCTTTCAAACAGTGTTGTCCTTTTGTATAAAATACATATTTTTCTCTTTTTTTTTCTTTTCTACATATTTTTGTTATTATAATTTGTATTTAATGTTCAATAATTTTATGCTGGGTTATAAATTGTAATACCATCACTGTTTTAAAAACAATGTTTATATAGGAAATATGAAATATTTTTTTGTAATTTTTAATGAACAATACCACATATTTGCTGCTGTTGTTGTTAAATTTTTCCTGCTCGTAATGAACACAAATTATTACAAAACAATCTGTTGGCTTTACTTTATTAAGATGTTAAAACTGTTTTTTTTTCTGTTCGTTTTTTGTTTCTAGAAACCAACGTTATCATTAAACAAAATATTTTAATTATTTTTACCCTTAAAACAAACACACACACACATGGATCACACTTTAACAACAGAACGTTTTATGTGAGTATACATATATGAACGAATACCTGAAGAGGTGTGCATGTGGAAAAGTAAAGTGAGCGACATAATGACGCCTTTTGTTTTTAATTTCTATTACACACACACGCTCACATATTCACATTGTATTTGTGTGATGTCTTTTTGCCTGTTGCTTGATTACTTGGTTTTTTTTTTATCTTCAAGCCAGCTTGTAACAATCTGTTGTTCGGTATTCGTTTTTAACAAATTCATTATTCATACAAGAAATAATGAAAAAATTATTTCAAATTTTTAAACCGGATTGTGTTGAAATATTTAAAAAGTGATTTTTATATTAAATAGAGTCTGCTTTGGAATTTATTTTCCTTACTTAAGCTGGCAGCTTTCATTGTTAAGGACTAAAGGACTTTTTGGGGTTACGAAAAAATTTTTAATTTACCGGTAAAAGGGTTGCAATAAAAAAGAAAAGGTATTATTTTGCCAAAAAAAAAGGTGGCAAGGAGGTGTGTGTGTAACAATTCAGTTAGAAAATTCAAATTTATTTAAAGCCGTTTAAAAGGAATTTAAAACAGAGGTTAAAGGTAAATCTTTTCCCTATAAATCGTTTATATATTTACGAAAATTTGCCACTTGTTCCCTGTATAAAAATGATACAAAAACATAAGATTTTTTTATCTTAAATTTATTTAATTTAAACATACAAATACGCCTTAAGAAACTTTACGTTTGAAACAATATTTAACATTTTAAAAGTCAAACAAAATACTAAACAAAATCTCTTTAAGCTCTTTCGAATGTTGCCAATATTTGCTATTACTGTGGTATAGTAACTACGACTACTACGACTACCCTTACAGGAAACTTATCAGTTTAAAACTTTTTCCCTCAAAAGAAATGAAAGGAACACAAATGCAATTTGTACTAAATTTGTACGATTGCCAAGCATTTGAATGGTATTGTAACCACTATATGACAAACAAACAATACAAATTAAAGTCTTTTTATTTTCAATAACTTTTTGAAATTCAAAAACGCTTTAAGTAGTATGACAAAATGGGAATCGTTTTTCACGAATACAACATCTCATGACATCACATATACTAATTTTAAATTCTTAATAATTTGAATTCACAATTATCGGATTTTGGTTTTTAACATAGCAGCAATATAGCCTGTGTATTACAGTTAAAGCTATAACCAGGAATTATTCATTGTTAGATAATGTTGTGAATCTGTATTATATTGTGAATACAGTTTCTAAGATATGGTTCCGTAGATATATACGCCTTATTATGCATTCATTTCAATTCTCATTATCCTTGTGCCACATACAATCTCTTTGAAAAATTAAAAACTATTTTAATAAAAACCAAAGTGTGATGTCTAAAATGTTCCCTTTTTTGTACAAAAGTGTAGGTACATGTCACATAAATTTCATTTATAATTTTTGATTAATAAAATCAACACACGTACAGAGTTTATAGTCTATTACACTAAAATTTCTTCAAAATAAATTAAATAAAGATTTAGAAATATATTTCAAGGAGATTATTTATAATTAAAGCATTCATTTAATCGATATTAGGGTTTCACTTTGGGTGTAGAGATATTTCTTTAATTCTTCTCAAAAAGCCAAAATTGTCATCAACACACATACAATGTAAAAAAAAAAAACTATTTTGATAGCATAGTAGGCAGGTAAGTAGATAAGTAGATGTGGCTGTCTACCCAAAAAAGAAATTGGATAGACACACTTAGGCCACAAGAGTCACAATGTGATACTATAGTTTACAAATTTGATCATGTCTGTCTGTTCGCCCATGTGGTGAACAATAAGATGAATTTTCCTTCTCCAATATAATGTTCGGCATGTATCCAATAGGTGAAGAACAGCTTCCTAAAGTTAGCACTTTCTCTCTCTGTCTGTTCTCTTTCAATTTAAAACAATTTCTATTTTTATTTACACATTCTGTCGCTATCTTCCTTACAGGGATTTTACTGCTGCTGAAAGCAATTCAAAAGATGGGTAGAAAATGTCCTGAATATGAATATGTGTCAGTGTGTAAATGACTAACTGTTTGGAAATTTCTTTGCACGTGTGCTGTTATAGTAAATTATACAATTGTAAGTGTGTGTCAGTCAGTAATGTCGCACTTATTGTGTTTTTATGAAAAAAATAAAACACACCACTAGGCTGAATGCTGTTAATGGGTGATTTGTAGTCCTTAAACAAATACTTGTACAACGTACTCATTTACAGCAGTGTGGAACAGATAACCAACTAAAGCGTTTACTTCTACAATATCCTCTATTAACATTAAAGAGTAAGAAAAATCACAATCGAGAGCTGCAAAGCAACAAAATCTGTTATACAAATCCAGCAGATATATCAGAACGGTCTATTAAAGTAGGAAAGCCGATAACATAGCGTTATAAAACACAAGTAAGGAGTAGCATCCTAAATTTTGTAGATCAAAGTCAGATGAGAAATATAAATGCCTCAACTAAAAAAGAAAAGAAACAGTGTAGACACCTTGGAACTAGTGAAGTGAGTAGTGTAAACGCTTTCATTGAAGTAAAACGAGTCGCGTAGATACACATACTTTTACGATATTTGTATGTGTGTAGAGTATATTTTGTTTTAGAATCAAGTCAATGGATGTTTCTTCCACTTTTTAAATCACAGACATTCAGTGTAGAGAGAGAGGGATTTATGGATTTATAATGTTTTTTTTGTCTCTTATAAAAAGAGATAAACGAGTAAATTTTTAAATTGAATTTTAATTTGCAATTTAATTTATTTTACGTATATGTGTGAACAGCTTTTAAAATTTCTTTTTTGTTAAACAATAACGTTTATAATATGATTAGATTTTCAACTTTTTTTTTATACAAAATAAAAAAAATGAAAAGGAAAGTTATAAAAACAATAAAATGAGATTATTTGAATAGAATTTAAAGGATTATTTATGCTTTCAAAATTTAAACGTAGACATTGTAATACAAATACAAAAATAAAAGTACAAAAATAAACTAAATCTAAAATAAAAGCAATATTTTTGTAAAAATAAATTTTATAGCCAAAAGTAAGGATTGGAAAATGAAGGAAGTTAAACCTTTGGTTATCTCATATGGTGTATGAATTCTACCTTTTCTTTTTGAAATCGAACCATGAATACCACTTTATTAAGACGCTTTAATTCTTTTCTAGCACTGCTTACAATTGTTTCAATTTTACCCCCCTTAAGTTTATAAATTAATAAACAGCTGACTGTTTAGTTGTTGTACGCTTTATTATATTTTAAATATCTTCGAGTATAATATAGTTGTTCTTGCATAAATAATGCATTTATTTTTCGATAGGCGATTAAAATGCAAAAATAATTGAAATTTAAATATAAACAAAGCCCTGAAAACCGAAAAATATGCTTATTTCATAGAGTTTGTATGAACGAGTGTGTATGTTTGAGTGAATTTTCCTATAGTGTTGATTAAAATGAAAAATAAACAGAATACAAGTGTTTCTTAAAGCCCCACACAATACTTTACAGACGTAAACTACGTCAATTTTTAAATGAAGCCATTTCACTAATCACTTCACACTTTTGGCCAGCACACGATACGAGAATTTTCTTTTAAATTCAAAGGAAAAAAGAAAACTAAAATCAAAATCTTCACACAAACCAGCAAAAGATTTATTTCTTTTTTAATTTTTCTTTTCTTGAAATAACCACAAAAAACACTAGGAATTGAAGCATCATTTTTTTTCGATTTGGTGCGTCTTCCATTGCTTTATAAAAATGTAAAAAAAAAATAAATAAATAAATAATTTAAATGGCAGGCATACCATTAGAATATAAAAACAAAAAAGAATTTCTCCAAAAATATCTAAACGAAGAATAAAAAAAACTAGAAAAACTAAACAAGAAGCACAAAACAAAGTTCAACAGATCATATTTAGAAGAAGAAAAATTAAAATGAAAATAAAAACAAAAGAAAAATGTTTTCTTTAATATTTTTTTAATTAATGGGCCCAAAATCTATTTGTGGAGAAACACCTTTTCGGAAAAATCAAAACATTTCAAAGCAAAAAATTATTGCTTTGATAATAAATTATTTTATTATGATACGCAGGGTAGATTTAAAAAAAAAACACACATACACAAAATGATATTTAGCGCCATATGAATAAAACAAAAAATCAAAATAAAAATTAAAAATAAATTATTATTTTTAGAACAACCCACCCACAGTTATAATGATTTAATCGCTTTATACGGGCATGCTTTCTACAAAAAAGTTTTTGAATTTCGTATTAAAAATTTGTGTGTCATTTGAAAAAAGCGCGCTAATTTATGGTTTTGTTAAGGACTTCTGATAGCATGATCGGTTAACGAAGGCTACTGCTTATATATTGAATTTAATTAAATAGGAAACAGTGGAGCAATTAATCCTACAGTATGAAATTATTTAAAATATTAATAAATCGACTTGCAGTAGAAAATATCTTTCAAATATCAGCGAACATTTTCTCTAATGGAATCGCTGTTATCCTTCGATAACAAGTGTGAGGTAAAATTCCTTGGTCGACATCAATTACGAAAAGAATTTGATTTTTTAAATGTGAATTTTGAGCATCAAAAAGTTTTCCCATTTCAGTTTTCACAAACATTTTCACTCTAAAGCAAGGGGTTTTTTCAATCCAACTTTCTGTTAAATCGTTAAACTGATTTTCCACAACAAAATTGACAATAAAAAAAATTCACTTTCGAGAGAAATGCAACATATCGGAATTGCATATGAAAAAGCAAATTTGTCTTCTTCTTGGAAATACGCAGAGCAAAATGACTACCATACAACCAATATTTACATACACAGCGGGCAACAACAATTAGCATGGCGGGTCTCGGAGCCGTTGTAACCTTTTCCTTAATTATTCTCTTTAAAAATGTATTCATGGTACTCGGAGAAATACAATTACTTTTGAAAATATAAATGAAATGTCATGCCGTGTATGTGTACATTTAGCAATTTTTTCTTTTCGCTACACTATTTGCTTGGCTTGCCCGTTTGTTTTTGTCATAAGAATTTATTCTGAAATAAATTAAATTAAAATTGAAATAAAATTTTATCCTTTTTATCCGTTTTTCTTTTAATTTTCTCATGTCTTTTGCATTTGAAACCGTGTCCGTTGACATTTGCATATATTCAACGCCTACACTTTTATTATAGAGAAGCTGGATATAAATTAAATAAAGATAACTTATACGTAGGATCAGTTATAGTGGATTAAATAGCGCTACACTTTCATTTCTTTTGAAATTCTAACATTAAAGGCAGATAGAATGGAAGGATTTTTTGAATGTCAACGACTGCAAATTATTTACGACAATATTTATGTTGAACATGTAATTGAATGCGTATATGTTTTAGAGATTACTTCGTGGAAATGTGTTTTCACTGCTATGCTGTAAATGTTTAAACGACGACGACGATAATGACAATTATAATATGATCTTTAAGGGCTGGTAAAAAGGATGGCTTGATCCTGTACACGAGTGACTTGATGTATCTACAAGAAAAGGTCAAGTGGGGTTAAATCGAATGATTTTAACGTTTGCAGCTCCTCTCAACTGAAGCTATATATGCTAATATATATAACTGCACATGCTGCTTTTGCAGAATCCATTTCTTCAGTGTTAACAAAAAATTCTTAGGTTATCAAAACGGTTTCTAATGTAGAAAATCTCGTCAGCATAGTTTAGCCAGTTCATCCGCGAATACTCCTCAAGAAATGTGAAGTCTGGTACTGTGTGTGGTATTGTAGTTTTAGAATCCAATATATTTACTAACATCAGATTCCTAAGAAAAGTATTTTTGACAAACCGTTACAGTACCGTAAAACGAGTCATTGACTTCGAAAAAGCAGAATAGGGGATAAGAACAAAAGCACAAGTAGAAAATAATAAATACAGAAAAACTTCGAAATAAAATATATTTCGTACTACAAAATATAATCAGAAGTCTTTGTAAAAAAAACATTAACTTCAAAACAAAATCAAAATGGGCATTGCTTTCAAAAGCGTCTACTTATATGAGCCAATACATTATCCTGCAGCACTAGCATTTAAAGTCAAACATTTAGACAATTTCTGTATGGCGAAACCCAAATATGAAAAGAAAAAATATGCTCCACCTTAAACTGGATGGAAAACAAGGAAAAGTGATTTATGATGGAAAATTTTTTAAAAGAGAAATTTGCCTCCTTTATGATTATCTGATAAACATGGTCAAAAAATATGACTATAAATCCAACAAGTAGTCATGTTTGAGTTGCAGGTTCGATGTTGCATACAGTTTTACAGATGCTTTTGCACAACTGCCAAGTAAACAGCTGATTTAACAGAGCCATATAGATTGTCTTTTAGCCAGATTTTCATAATGATACCCAAACAGCAGGCAAATGGATACAACAGTCTTAAACAGACCTTTAAACGAAACACAACAATGTTTTGAAACAAACGCGATTATCAAGAAAAAAAAAATAAGAAATTTAACGAAATAATATAAAAAAACAAATTCAAATTAAAGTGTTTGTTTCTATTTTTTTAAATTCAAAACAAAGTCAGTAAGATATAAATGATATAAAATCTTAAATAAAAAATTTAATAAAAAAAAAAGTTAATTGCGAAATTTGTTCATTTAGAAATTCTTAATAAAAAGAAAAATTAAAAAAAAAAATAAAGGAAAAACTAAAATAGTGTAAATCATTAAACAGATCCTACTTGTTTAACTTTAAACCGCCCTAAAATAAATTGTTGCGGTAAAAGAAAAATGGTGAAAACGTCCTTAATTTTGTGGAAATATTTACAAAATGTAGACAAAAATCGTTTACAGCAGGATTAGCAATTACTCTGTCAAGAAAATAATCCATAAAAAAAAAAAAATTAAAATTATTTAAAGATAAAGCATACGCAGTTTGAAAAGGATTCCAGCGTCATCATTTAGTGATAATAAGGAAACAAACAAACAACCAGCCACGAAACCAACCAACCATCTTATACAACTTTTTTTTCTGCTAACATGCAAAACCAAGGAAAACGGTAATGAAATATGCAAAAAAAAAAAAAAAAAAAAAAAAAAAAACTTTTTTCCATTTCCTTCCGTTTTTTATTGTTGTTTCTTGAAACAGAAAAAAAAAACAGAAGAAACACTTAATTTTATGGGAGAAATACTTTGAAGCCATTTCTTTTCAAATTGTTTGTAAATGTTTTAGATCTACTCGCTAATGTGTTTGAATACATTTGCCTTTTGGGTGCTTATCAAGACACCCTACCGATAAAAGGAACATTGTTTTAAAGGCTAAATGTCGTTTCACAAGAGTTGTAAGGAAAGAAATCAAATGAGGATTTCAATATATATCCACGAACTGTTCTTAAAGCTCTTTAACAACTAAACAGCTTCCCTTGGATCACAGATCTAACTCAACACAATTAACTTGCAAGCAATCGTTTGGAAATAACATAATGCCACAGAAATGGTCGTATATACATAAGCTTATTTACATACACGTGTTCACATACATATGCTCCTACATGTGTAGCACAGAAAATTCTAAGTTAAACCGCCGCCACATGACATAAATAAATATTAGTTTCTCGTGGAAACTGAAGTAGAATTTAAATTTATTTCACATGGTTTTTGGACAGCGGTTTTCGCAGTACATATTTAGAAACACTATTAAAATTTATAGAAAATGTGGTAGAATGTTATCTATACCACGTCAACAGGGTGTTAGAAAGCAATCTACATTGTCAGAGTGCAAAAATAAAAAGTATATCAGAAATCCTATCATCCATAGCTTGGCTCAATTATCATAAATTTCCATATCATAGAGTAGGTATTATTTGTATTAGCTTCTGTTTAGATCCACGGGAAATCGTAGAGCCATAACAAATTATCTCCAATTATGTTTGTCCAAAGCTAATGTTTTCAGATCACACCAGTTCAAGTAAGTTTCTGTATTAGCCTTCTCTTTTGTCCACACCAACATAGCCTTTCCAATTTCTGCAGTTCATTATTAAAGAACCGAGGATTAGGCGATCCCTTTAAAAAACCGTATATCCGTTAAGGTTATCATTTTCCTCTGAGGTATTATTTATTCAATGAAAAGTTTACAATTTACGAATATGGATTGTGTAGTAACAAATAAAAAAAACTTAAAAGGATTTGAAACTTATTATGAAAGTGGTCATACAAATGTGGACCCTGGGGTTATTATAGTTATACAGAAGTATAAGGAGACTGGGCCTGATACGATGTGGTCAAACTGTGCAGCATTGCAAAGTACGCACTTCTGTAAATGTCGCATCTATTACAAAATGTGGATTTCCACCTCCAGCCCTAAAACTGTAAAAGAATGAAAATGCCATAGCCATACTGGTTGGGTGCTTCAGCAACAGGCTTTCAATGCAAATTTTTCGAATAAACTTTTTTTCTACAGCGGTATAGGTCGAAAAGGTCTGTAAATGGACGCACAAGTATCGAAGAACACTGCTTTACTACCAGCTTCGGCATATATTCTTGTTTATGTTATTAACGTGATCACCAGGGCTTGACGAAAACCTTGGGGAAGTAATATCGCTTACACACAATAGAGAAATGCTTATAAAATCCAACAAACACATATGCTTCTAGTGAAATTGATTGAAACGCACATTACATGTATATATTTACAAACAACATCTGTATATTGCTTATACACTTACTATTGTTTAGGGAGCAGAGGCATTTTTAAAAGTACTTTTATTATTGAAAGTGTTTTCATTGTCATAACAATTCGAAGAAGGCATTTGAAGACAGCAAATATATTACTTTCTAGGAAAAATTTAATTTGAATTTCAATTTAATTTTCAAATATTGTGTACAATAAAATGATAAAGAACTATTAAGTATTTTAAATATCATTTCGACTTATTTCGATAAAATGTTTCTATCAATTAGTCTTTGAACAACTTTTTTATTTGCTCTTTTTTTGATCATTATTCTCATTTTTTATTTCGTTTTATTTTTTTGTCATTTAATACTCGACCAGTTTCGTTTTATTGTGGACCTAAATCATCGTCGACATCCTTATCATCCTTATAGAAACATACAAATTTACTTTGTGTATAATGAGCTTTAGAAGGTCATCATCGAATGCTATGATCTAAAATCAATGTGATTTAAATATATTTTCTGTATTTGTTGTAGTTGCTTTTTGTTTGTTCATTTTTACCCCAACAACTTTTTTAAATTGACAAAAAAAAAAGTAATTAAAAGCTTTCGGGGTGAAAGAGAGAAAAAAATATTTAAAAAATATTTTAATGGTAAGGCAGGCAGGCAGAGTCAGTTTAATAGTCTGTATGGCTTTAATTAATACGGTTTAAGTCTTTTTTTTTGTATAAAAAAAGAAAGAAAAATGTGATTAAAGAAATCAAAATGACGTCACCGGAAGGGAAATTTCTGTAAGGAGAAGAAATAATTTATGATCTTCAGGTTAAGGACAGAATATTTAAACAAATTTAAAGATAAAAGAGCAGTTGAGTATTAAATGCTCACTCCCTACAATTGAATGGTGGTCGAATAAATTATGGAAGACAATAATTTACATTTTTACAGTCTTTGTACAACCAAGAGATAACCATCTATTTCTGACTATAGCAAGCAAGTTTATTGGTAATAATTTTCGTGAATAGAAGCTGGTTAAAATCGGTTATTTAAGTTTAATGCCAATACAGAGTAGAATTGCTAAGAGAGAGACATAATAGAATTATCCACTGAATACAGAACTGCTTATTGGACAACTCAAGTGTAACTATAGTCTTACTTTAGGAGATTTGTTTTTACTACACCTTACCGATATAGAAGAATGTTAACGTTTGGGAATTTTCCTTATCAAGTGTTTTGCATAAAAAATGTATTTTATTTTCTTTTAGTATGTATATTGTATTAGAAAGATATAAGAAAAGCGGATTATCTTTCACTAAGACTTTAGGAATATTTTGTTTTCTTTTTACTGCTTTCGTTTTTGTTTTTGTTATGATTTGCATAAACAAAAGTTTTAAATTACGATTATGTATATAATTTTGCTTTTTTTGTTGTTGTTGTGTTTTTTAAAAGATACGATATGATGCCCAATAATGTTATTTCAAAGTATTTCTATTTGTTTAAATAAAATGAAAAACGAAAAACTTTTTAATTCTTAAAAATACTTGACATTATTAGGCAGGCATTTGCATCATTACAATTATCACTTACCAAATCTCTTTTCGTAATTTTCATTTTAAAGTCTTGAGTTCTCGTTCCTTATAGTTGTTGATGTTTTCGTTTCGAGGTGTCATTTAAGTCGGAAAACATTATAATCTAAATTGCTTGGTTGTTGCTGAAAAAACCGCTTTCGATTATCATTATTTGCTTTTGGGCTACAATAAAACAAAAAAAGAGATAATAAACGTTAGAAAAAAGGCAAAACACCACTAGATAATGATTGTGATTCATTTAAGTTATTGAAGTTAGACCTCCTCTTCATAACAGTTGTTTTGTATACGAATGTACGGCGTTAAGCAATTCGTTTGTATGTAAGCATTTGAATTGCAAAATGCCAAAAAGAAACAAAAAATAAAGGAAACAATTTCATGTAATAAAATCGGTTTGAGCAATTTATGGGCTTGCACAGGACACACAATGAATTGCAAAAAAAAAAAAAAACAAAAAAAAAACATAAAAATGTTTGTAATACAAAATATATGCGCTATAGGCACGCACTACATTATGGACTTTATGCACTCTTAACCCTGTGGAGTTAGTTAAAAGAAAATATGGCCAATAAAATATATTACAAGCAGCTTGTTAAATAATTTTGGCTTTTAAGGCACTCTGTTCTGGGCGCGCAATATAAACTAACTATGAATTTTATGATCATCAAGTAAAACAATAAATTGTTGCTTATTTCCGTATTGATTTCAATTTTCCAAAAAGTGGCATAAAATGCCTAAAAACGCCATTACAATACTCAAGTAATGGCAGAAATCCATTCTATTGCTACGTAAAATGATAAAATAATAAAATAATAAAATAAAAATGTAAAATAATAAGTATTATTTAGTCGCTCTGATAATTTACAAACACTTTTTCTATAGAAAAATATTGTTATTGGTCATATTTTTATTTAAAAAAAGTTTTGGAAAATTTTTACTATCGAATAGCTTATCAATAGCAAATGAATTTTGTTAATTAATTTCATAAACCGAATTGTTGATATTATTTCTTGAACTCAAGGGAGTTATTGTATTTATTATTCCTCTTTTTCTCATTTTCACTTAATACGACTTAATTATTGAAATAATTTTTATAATATGCAATTTGATAACACCTGTGGAATTCTTTTATTATAATACATTGTGGGAAAATATAATAAAACAACCTATTTTGCCTTCAATTATACTTATATTTGTTCATTAACTACTGGGCGTTTTTATTTCATTATTTACACAAGAGAGCTTTATAAATTAAACAACTTCATTACTACAATACGTTTGCAGGCAATAATCTCATTTGCTTTAAGGCACAGTAAGCAGGGAGTGATGAAAACAAATCATCAATGGTTTATCCAGAAGTATAGAGGAAAAGAGATATTTTTTGCCAAATGCTGTATGGGATCAATTTAATTGGGTGTTATAACATCCCCTGTATTACCTATACCGTGGTATCAGCCACCACGAGAAAATTATGAAGATGTGAGTGTAAAATTCATCTTTCACGTTCTTTTTCTTAGGTTCCCCAGCGCCTAACGTTTACAGAGAAGGTGTTCATATCATGTTTTCCTATAATTTTCATCGTTTCAGCTTATCCAGAAGCCGTTATGCGCGTGCGCCTAGAGGCCTGGGTCCTGTTATAACAGCAATGATGTTTCTAAGATAGAATCTAATCAGACTTAACACAAATTTTGTTCATTTGTGTTTATTATTCCATCTATCCTTTGCAACCGAATGAATCCAAGAAAAGACAGATCAAAATCCTTAAATTTCGAGTTGTATATTTTATTGATTCCTGGTCTCAAAACTATTCTAAATCAAGGCTTATTATTACTTATGGTCAGCGTGTTAACAATATTCCCCACAAAAATTGATATGCGAAACCAGGACTAATAAAAGAAAAATAAAATAGTTCACGTCACTCCAGTTAGCTGAAAGGAAAATGATCAAATACTTTCAACCAACCTTGATAATCTATTTTTATCTGCATGGAGCAAAGGAAAAAAAAAAAGGTCACATGTTTCATACAGTGGAACGAACAAAAGAATTGTATTTTCAATACTTGTTTTCATTTGATTTAAATTATTAACGAAGTTATCAATTTTGTGTTATCAATCCATAAATTTAGGTGAAATTAATTTCTTTTGGTAATTTTATTATTTGTTGCTATAGTTGTAGTCATAGTAGTACTTGTATCGGGTATTGTATTATTAAATAAAAAAATAATTATAATATTATTATATCGTTAAGAGATTTTGTGTTGTTTGATAGTCATCTATTTTTTCTGTTCTTTTTTTTCTTTGTTATTGCAAATATAATATGATTATAACGTCAATAATGTGTTTACCACAGCAACAAAAACAAAAATAACAGCAACTACAATAACTCGAACCACTACGACACAACATTAACATCCTGTAAACATTGTCAAATACATGACTGGATTCTTTTTTTTTTGGTTTTTTTTTCTTTTTTAGTATGTGGAATCATAACAAATTCTATTATATTGTGCCATGTTTTGTTTATGAAATATTTTCTATTTTTCTTTTTCTGTTTTCATATTTTCATATAGTGTATTGCTCCTTTCTATAAACAAAAATTGTTATTTTACAAACACCTGTAATTTTTATGAGCAAGATAAGGCTTTATTTATTTAATATGGTAAACACCAACTTAATCTGTACGGGTAAAGGTATAGGAAATAAATATTTCCAGGAAATATTTTCATATTTTTATTTATTTGTTATGGTGGTAAAAATAAGATTAATAGGTTAACTAAGGGCACACACACTTTTTCTTTTGAAAACTTATCACAATTAACATATTTTATGGTTAATTTAATGGCAGCATACAATATATTCTAAAAAAAAAATACAAGCGTTGCCATAAAATATTTGTCATTTATGGCAGTTTTGCTAGTTCAGGGCTATAAATTCATCCCTACTTCTACAGTCTTTATAAGAAACACCATAACATTTGACATGTTAAGGCTGTAAATGTGATGGATATTTAATTATGATTTGAAATAAAATTTGAAAATATTCAAAAAGTCCGCTAAATATTCAAAATATAGTCGCGTTAAGCATTAGCTGTCATAAAACAATATTTAATAAAACCGTTAATTTTATGAGTCAATAAAATAAGCGACTGAAGGACAGTTATTGAATTGTATTATCGATACTTTAGTAGCCAAGAAAGTCATAAAAAAAGTGTGGAACCCGTAATGGAAACATGTGAAATAACAATTAAGTAAGCTTTTAATATTATCAAGACATTAATTTGCTTAGTCAAAATTATAAAGTAATAGAGATAAAAAATATAACCCTGCCACCTATGGTCCGTAATTATCCACCCTCTCTCTATCACTTCAGCTTCTGTGTATGCTACCCTTCGAAACGAATAAATCAGTTTTAGACCACATTACTTCTAAACTTGTCATCAAACCAATATACCTATCAGAATGATATAAAATATTCTTCTATGTAATTTACCAATTAACTTTATGGTACTCAATGTTAAGGATTTCCGGCTAAATTAATCGTCTATATTAGAACTGGCCTTATAGTACAGTTAACGAGCTTACTAGTCCTTTTGAGATACCCAATTACAGAAAGCACATTAACAGTTTATATTAACTGCATTCATTTATGCAACAGACAACATATGGTTGAGAACAGTTTGAAAGTGATCTTTCTACTGAAAGTGATCATTCTACTGCGCTTAGTGCATAATGTTAAACAACTTTTTGATTAGAGATTCTAAGAATTATCGTTCCGAAACGTCTAACGAGTATATTAGTTTGGTTAGGGGTTAAAAGAGGTCGCTTGTTAAAAGGTGTTCTTAACTAAAGAATGTTCAAATAATTTCCTAGCCTTTTGAATAGAGTAAATTACACTTTTTATATTTATAAAGGAATATTGTTTAGCTTGTTGCTATACCTTATAAAATGTATTTTAAAAAAGATTAATGTATTAAACAAGAGGCTGTTGAAAATCAAATCTTTTTTATTAAAAAAAAACAAAAAAATAAGCTCAGAATAAAAAAAGATAAATTCTTAATATAATTTATCACTGCTTAAAACACAATGTTTCAGCGTAAATCTTCTTAAATTTAAAATTGGCATTTAAGAGAATAAGGCAGATATTATGACGTTTATAAATAAGCATATAAATAACAAAAATAATAAATAAATACATAATATATACGAGAGTGTAAAGTCAGGCACATGTATTAACTTACAACACACAATAATCCCATATTTTTTGCTTTTCCGTTATCGCATAACAGCAAACTCTAATACCACTAGTCGTGTGCTTAGATTATTGGTAAAAAAGAAGAAAAACAAAAACAAGAGAGAAATTGTTTGCTACCCAATTTTTTTTTGGTTGGAAAAAAATTTAATATTATATAAAAACAATATGTACTATATATGCCTGTATACATACATATATATGTATAAATTATGCTTATATAGTACATGCGTGTGTATGAATGAATTTAGAAAATATTCAACAATTTTGGTTTACTAAAGATAGAAGATATGTAAACATGTGTATGGTAGAGGACGTTATATACATATGAACTCGGCATTTATTAACACTTAGCCAATGCCCAAATCCACATATGGGAGTGAAAATAACTGGCACATATTTCGTGCAATATATGGTAAGCAAGCTAATTAAAATTGTATTCCTTTTTCTATTTTGCCACTTAATTTTGTTTAACAGCCACTATACGCATCCATTCATTATTCACAATTCATCAGCCAACGCTCCTACACTTTCCAACGGCTGTAGACCATAAGTTACACTTGCGCTGTATTTTGTGGCTGCTACTACAGATTAAAAGTGATTTATAGAGAAAGATTTCCATAACTAAACAATTAATTATAGACTCTTTGTATTAAGCTACACTCTCTAGCATATGCTGGAAATTTTTTTAATTAAAATAGGGAAAGAAAATCATAAACTTAACTCCAATAACAGCAGTCAGTAAGCAGCATTAGTAGCTGTGCAGTGTTACAATAATAGAAACAAGATTAAAAAATAAATTCTATCGCAATACATTTTCATTATTAATTATCTCAGCATAAAGAATAAAATTTTAAAGTAAAAAAGAAAGAAAGGACTTTATTTTAGAAACCAAAAAAATTATAATTAATATAATTAATAAATGACTAGAATTTTTTCCTAACAGAAAGAAAAATCTTTTCTTTGTCATCTTTCTGTTGACTTTTCTTGTGTATTCATTTTAATCCTCTCAAGAGAGACACTTTTTGTCTTCACAATTTATTAATTTTTATATCTTTTTCTTGTTTGTGTTTCATTCTTTCCAAACAATTTGGTAAAGAACAGATTTTTTATATTGATTTTTAAGAAATTTCCTCATAAATGAAGTCATTCTTTTTGCAATTCTTTTATATAAAAAATCATGAAATTGCTTAAAAGAATTGTTAAATTTGATGGCTTCGTTTTAAAATTGTAGTACAAAAAAAAGAAATGAGAAGAAAATAAGGAAGTAATGTGCATTTAAATAAATCTAAACACCCACAATTTATGAAGTCAACGAGTATGACCTCTTATTATACATTTACGCTCGAAGTTAATGTTACTTGAGGTTGTTTAATAAATATTTTCCTCCATCAAGGTAAAACTTTGTAAGTTTTCATGATTTTCTTAGTATGAAAATCAGTGTGTTGTTCTCAAATTTTTCACGTTTCGAAAGAAGCATTTCAGTGATATGATATAAAAATATTCAAATTCTAATGCCTTCTATCCTCCTTCCCATAATATATGTCCTCGATTACAACACAATGCATTGCATGAATAAAAAAAAAGATTTGCCACTTTCCTAATGAAATCCGAAACTTTAATGCTGGATATATCCAAACTCCTTCCCTTGTCATTCCTTGTATATACGCTCTTAGTCTACAAATCTTTGTAAGAAATTCCTTCGGAAGTTTCTGAGCTATTCTAATATACTTAAGAACATAGGACAAGGGAGCTGCAAGGACTGTAAAGAGCTACATGCTAGCCTATTCATCTAACTATGTTAACTAACATAGACCCTGTTGTACAGCTACCCATAACAACTGGACTTTCTTTTAAAAATCTTTTCAGAATTTTCTCTGAAAGAGAAGGACTTTCTTCAGCAAATAGTATTAAATTTCTTGGTACTTCTCATATACAATGTGGTTAAGATTTCTTTTCCCCCAATTTGTTATAAAATAGCTTTCAATATCATCAAAAATTCTTTACAAAATTTTTCTTAATATTTTCCTCCATTTCCTGTAGAAAAATAGATGAAAAAACTATTCCTTTGTTGATTTTGTATGCTAAAAATACCATACTTTTACATGAATGAAGAAAATTTTCACATATTTTATAAAAATAATTGCAATTGTAAGTGAAATTTAAAATATTTTACGAATCTCACACACAGTAAAAGAGGGAACGTATTTAAATAACAATAACGCATTATGTGCAGCATTACGGAAAGCGATGTGAGCAGTATTAATTCCTTTGAAAAGAAAATAAATTCATTATTTCATAAAAATTTTCAAAGCAAAATTCAATCATTTGACAAGAATGAAAAATTTATATATTTTTGTGGCATTTCCGTTTAAGTTTGCTTGTGGCATATAATTGGAATAATTTAATTATCATGAGCATTATTATGTTAGTTAAGAAAATTAATATTTTTTAAGACCATCAAAGTTTAATAAATTTTCAAACAAAATATTAAAAGTAAGTTTGCTTTATATCGTAATAAAAATAAACTTCAATATTACGCATACGTCAGGGGTTATTTAAAATGTGAGTATTAACTCAACAACGGTCTGTATATGATGAGCAATATGCGTCATGGGGTACTATTCATTGACTCATTACCTCATGCGGGGTTGAATTTGCTTTAAAAACTATAAATAATTTCATTTATATTAATATAATAATTATTTTCTTTATTATTTAAAATTCTATGTGGCTGACAAGCATAAAAAAATCATTAATATTATGAATAGCCTCCCGCTATTTGTTTTTCTATGCTTAGTTTTTTTAATTCTAAACTCACCTGCCACAGAAATTTATTAAAAGCTTTGAAAAAACAAAATACTTACAAGAAATAACACAATCATGGGCAGGGGATTTTAAGGACGTATCATTAAAGCAAGGGGAGGAAATAAAAATAAAATTATAAATATAAGCTTGGAAAGCATTAACATTAAAAATTACATACATACATGCTAAATTATATTATATTTAAGAAAAATATATTTTTTTTCTCTTTATTTTTCATAATAGACTTCTAATGTTAATGCAGAAAACCATTGTTACATTATGAAATTTAGTTTAAAAATATTTCAAATTTTTTTTTATTTCTTTTTTTCCCCTTACTTCAAGCGAAAACTTTTTTAGCATTAAAGAAAAACATTAAAAAGAGTTGCGTTTGCGAGCTACAGTAGAAAATTTTTTGCATTCATGAAAGCATTTAAATTTTAAACAAAAATATGTGCACAGAAAGTGATACGGCTTTAAAGGCGTCTTTAGGCTAACTAGAGCCTTAACGCTTTTGCGATGTACAAGTTGGTTTTACGAATTCCCCAAGTCATATCGATTTCCTTTATAAATGCTGAACCCGAGTATAAGCTACATATATGGTTTGAATATACAAATGATACCCTAAAATAATATTTATGAATACGCATATCTATGACTTCACTAAGTCCCGGCCAAATGTTAACAATTGTACTGTCTCTGTAAGAAGAATTTCTGTTTGTATACAAAAAGACACATTTTTGTTTGTGTTTCTAATATAACAGACATTCGTCTAAACACGTGTGTCTAAAAGTATTATAAAATAAAAAATACTGATTTTTTACAAATTTTTATAAAGAAATCAAGGAAGCAAGGAATAGTCACAAGAAGCTTAATCAGGAGAATGGACAGACGAGTGAGTAATTTAAAGATTTCTGCCATGGAAACAGTACACTGCGTTGTCCTAGAGATAATGGATCTATTTTTTGATAAAAAGACCGCACAAAGTCGTTTATTATTACGGTTGAGAAACATAAAATAGTCCATAAAACGTCTAACAAGATTGCAAAGAAGGCACCTTACTTGTGTGAGCTTTCTCAGATACAAAAAATAACTCAAAACAGAATTCACCGAGCCATGTGAGATGCCTACAGCTTCTACAATTTCTTGCTTTTTACTCTATGATCGTCTAACACCATATACTTCTTTCAGATCACAACTGAGTGCCCTGAATATTTAGCATCTTTTGTAATATTTAAATTAAATTAATTTACACAAACATTGTTTACACGTTTTTTTTTAACTTTTCAATGTCAATTTATAAAAATATTATGTAATTATATATAAAATAATTAATTCTAAATTATATTTTTCATATTTTATTGCTAAAAAGCAATTCCATTTAATTTTCCTGCTTTAATACATTTTCATGTGAACACATTATCATTTTCTTTTTGGCATGATTTCAATTATTGCAATAAATAATAATTTCTCTATGCATATGTATGGAAATGGCAAAAAAGAAGAGAAAGTTTTTTTTATACAATTATTCTGCACAAATAAATTGCCATTATGAGCACTTTTTTCTTTGAAACTTTTCAACAGCAAAGAGAACATTTTTTTTATTTGTATTTCGAAAAATAATTTAGTGATATTAAAATTTGGGGAAAAAAAAGGAAATACTAATTTTCATCATTAGATTCGTCTAGTACCGTTATAGAGAGCAGTAAAGGAAAAAGCAACGTCAACAAGGTTACTGCAGTTTAATAATATTTGCTACTCTAATGCAGTTGCCAAATGTGTACGATAAACTCGTACGGTATTGCATACGAACAGGCAAATTTTAATAAATATTGAATTATGTGTGCATGAGTATGTGTATATACATGAGTATTAGTGTGTATATTTACATAACCTAATAACAAATATTAGAAATAATATTTGTGTTATGATATCTATGTTGAGAGAGAGAGAGAGAGGGAGAGACTCATTCTTATTTACATTCAGATTCACTGATAAATTGCTGCTCTACATAAATTTTAAATGAAATTTTCTGTACGGAATTATCAACACTATTCTCATCAAATAGTTGCATATCCATATGAAAAAAAATTTAAAGGTAATCCGTCGATTTTAGGCCGTAAATAGCTTATATTTCCAGCTATTTCTCGAAAATTTGAAACGATTTTAAATCGCGTGCATTTATTAGAAAACCTTTGAGCGTTGAAACATGAATTTTTCCCTAATAATTGCATTACAGGTTTGAAATTAAATTAAATTGGGTGTACAACTCAAAAAATAAAAAATTCTTTAATAAAACGTTTATTACTGGTGTTTGCTTATTGAAAAATGTAGGTTGCTTTGAGCGTTGATGCAATTTTTTCGTCAACATTTTCGCTTTTCTTTTATCGCATTGAAAATTCCTGTTCTAAAACCGTAAAAACGCAGAGACGCGCTGTATTTTTCGATTAAATTAAACGCACACGTTTAATTAAATTCTTTGTATGAGGTTTTAGTCTCAGTTTTATTTTCCCTCTTCTTTTTTTTTTGTCGATACTAAATGACAGGATGTACGAAAACAAAAAAATTCTCAATCGTTTCTGTTACAACTACATAGTGTAAGCAAATAGCATAGGTTTATCACCACGCATGTAATGAAATTTGGAAGAAACAATGTTCTGAAGTAGAATCCGTGACCAGTAATATTCTGATGGGTTCCAAGGGTTTATGAATAGGTTCATTTCTAAAATTCAGAAAACTTTTGGCTAAACCGATAGTAAGGATATTAAGGATTGTAGATTATAACTACTACAATAGGCCACTTTAACAGGGAATACTTCTAAATGAAATACATTTTTATTAAAGTGTTGACTCACCGTAACATTTCAGGTATTTCATATCATTCTTTATAAAAACTTTGATGAAAATTCTTCAGTCCATTTTTTACATTTGAAAACTGACAATCATATCTCGCTCTTTGTGTATTTTCGACTTGAAGAATAAGAAGGAATGTTTATTAATGAATTGTGTTTACATGAAAAGGAATTCAATTAAAGAAAAAATTGTACACAAATTAAAGGATAAATTAAAAATTTTATACAAATTTAAGCTTTCGAAATCATTTCATCGACAGACGCTTTGAATTAAAAATTTTAAATTACAACTTCGGACTTTTGGTCTGACAATACGGAGGTTCCTAACAAAGTTCGTAGGGGTTACAAAATATTGGAATAAGTGTATACATAAACAGCTATGATGTGAGATTACGGTCATAATACAAAGTTGTTTAGTAGATTTTTTTCTAAGAAGCTTCGGATTACTAGGGCAGCTTCTTACAAGAAAATTCTGTACAAAAGTACTTTGAAGTCTGTACTCGCTCACTTATTAACGGTTCTGGAGGAAATTTTGATGTGCTCGCAGTTGATCCTATATGGGTTCCAGGGCATAAGTTGATAATTGCTTTGCTCAAGATTTACCCAAAGTACACAGGGTACATTGCAAGCAGTTTCCTTACTGTTGATAATCATAGATGTTTGAATTTCTTTAGTTTAATAGAATAAGGACTGGTCGGTTCAAAAGTATTCTTGTTAGGATCCGCCAGATCTACCAGACTTATCGCAGTCTCGAAATTTACTCGCAGACTTCCGCATGAGTTGTGGTCGTGAAAAGAAGAGGAATACTTAATGCTTCAGTGACCACCTTCTGCTATCAAAAGCAGCGGATTTTGGACCCTCATTTCCTATCAACTTTATTGAACTCTCTAATATGAAGACTACCCATAGCAACTTGTTAGCGAAATGGTCTCCTTTGAGAATTATTGTATAACCGTTTCGGATCTTATATCATTGTAATACAATAATGCCAACATACTTAACACAACATATGGTTTATAAAATTGACAGGTCGAATGTTGAATACATGACGTCAAAAATTGTAATTTTGGGTGCCTTGGTAACACAGTTCGGATATTGTTGCTATTCTAGTATAAAGAAGTTTGTGGATTTTTAACAAAGTGTCTAAAAGATTCGTTGTGTCAGTACTTATATTGTAATCAATTTTCATGTGTCTGTCTGACAGAAAATGTTTGTTGTTTAACACACATTTGCGACAAAAACAACTACAATAACAAAATATTGTATTTGATTTATTTCAATCCTTTTTTTTCGTTTTTGTTTGTTTCTTTCTTATACAACTGAGAATAGGAAAAAGTTTAACAATAGGGTGGAAAAAAAAGAGGAAGAACAAATACACAGAGGCAGAAAAAAGGTCGACAAAATATATTAAAAATCTTTGTCCTTTTATTTACAATCAATTAAAGCGGAAACGTACAGAAAAACGTAGGGGATGAAAAAACTTTGTACGATACATAATAACAAATAACACAAGAGTAACCTTAGCAATCAATACAAAAATGAAAGAAAAAAAATCATTTGAAAATTTTGTTTTATAAGATTCCTTTCGATAAAATAAGAAACGGAAAGAAATCCAAGTTAAATAATATCTCATAAATATTTTATTATTCTTGTATTAAACATGTAAATAACCCATATAAACGAAATAAAATGACCCATATGTTATTCTTCTTGACCTTTACATGGTATTATAATCAAGATGACATTGACTTCCTGTTATTGTTCCTTTTTTTTGTGGGTTTTGGCCTCTTTTTCAAAGAATAACAAAAATTGCATTTACTTTCCAAAAATCTGCATTTAAATGGCAAGCGTTGTTTGCAGTCTTTAATAAGTATTTAAATTACAGTATATGTATGTACATAATGTGAATGTATGTACATAAAAAGAGTGAGAGAGAACTCACAATTTTATATTCTATATACCAGCGGTTTATATGGAAAGGTTTCTTTGTATCTTATTGTCATAAACATGTACTGAAAAAGAAATCAGCAACTGGCATAAAATCCATATAATCTCCGGAGAAAATTTACTATACAACCTATAAATTATGATGTTTGAGTAAATTTTCAAGCAGGATAATTTTATTCTGAACAAATTAGACTCTAGAAACAGGTCTAAGAAGAAGAAGAGGTATCATTAAGTGGCTAAAAATTAATTTTTCCCAATTGTTGACATTTTTATTTTATTCCACAAGGTAAACGATTTCCGTATTTTATTTTCAAAAATCGTTGTAATCCGTAGATTTCATTCTATGATTTGTGTCAATATTTTCGTCCGAAGTCTATGGCCTATTCATTGTGACATCCGGCTTTTATATTGCATCTCTCATATGGGAGCTTTGGTTTGATGTAATGTAGAGCCAATGAATTCGCTGTATTCTGCGAAGACATCTCTTTACGAATGTCTGAAATCCACTAATGAATCATGTACACAGCTTAACCATCCTGAATATTTCCTTAATTTTTAAATTTCAGAGTCTGCTACAAGTATAGAGTGTATTGAAAACTTAATTGAACTACGAGAAATAACGTTAAATACAAAGATACTGTTTCTTTTTCTAAATTTCATTGATTTAAAAGGTTTCCACAAGCGTGCTCATTTTATTCAGCACCAATTTCTTTTAATAAGGAAATGAAACTGTGGTTTATTTTTATATTTCGTTTCTTATTTTTATTTCAAAAGCGAAATCAAAAATAGGTTAAAAAGTATTTTTTTTTTTTAAATACATTTAACGTGTATTTTTTTTTTGCTCTTTATAAATGAATTTATTTACCATGGGGGTATACTTTTAAAAAATGTTTAGGGACTAAATTTGCTTCAAAATAAACACACACACACACACATACACACAAAAGAGAATAAGCTAAATTGGAAAAAACAATCAGAAAATAATTTTATTTACTTTCTTAAAAGGTCTTGTTCATTTACCCAATTAGGTCGGTCATGAATTACTTAAATGTAATAAATCAAAAAAGGAAGAATAAAAGGTAGAAGGAACAGCCTAATATTTTCTCCATTTTTATTTCTTTTATTTTTCATTTAAGCATTTCAATCATTGAAATACAAAAGGACCTTTTATTTGTTTTGTAAAATATAACAACTTCTTGTATTTTTTTTTTTCAAATTCATATTTTTATGTTTTCTTATTTTTGGTTTTGTGACATGTATTATGTAATCAATTTTAATAACCAGAGATTTTGACAAATTATAATGTTACCAAATTTATTTCCTTAACAAAATATTGGGTGTATGAAAACGAAAAAAATTGTATTATCTCTCCTACTCATAGTCAATGGCATACGTAACTCTATCGAATCCTTCTTATATTGTTTTGAGAGTTAAGTTATGCCATATTTTCTTAATGTCACAATACTTATTTATACCCCCAATATGATTTTCATATTTTTCTTTACTTCTCAGAGAAATTTTTTAAAAATCATTCACTTAAACATGCCGTTTGTAATTGTGGTTATTTAGGCCATGCACAACAATTTACATTACAGTACATGACAAATAGGAAACTACACTTAAACAGTAAATCAAATTAAAAAAAGACTTAAAAAACTTCGTGCCAATGTCAAAACATTAAGAGATTAAATGGAAAGAATATTAATACATTCAAAACTTCGCATATTATTATCGATAGCTATTGTGGTACGTCAGCTGAAAACTCTTTTAGCCCACTGTACAAATTACAAATAAATTAAACACAATCATTTAAAATTAATAACGTGAAAAAAGTGGATCTATTATTGCCAGTCCTTGTAGGAATGATGACTATGATGATGATGAAAGCATCTGTGCTGATGAAAGGTTTACATTTTATATTGAAATCTTCACAAGATTACATCATAGGATAACGTTTAAATATAGGGGTTGGAGAAAAAAAGACACAAAACATATGTTTGCTATTTTCTTACTTTCATGTAAAAATGGTTTTGAATTTTTGAAAAATTAGCAGGAAAAGTTATTTTTAAAGACACAATATTATAAAGCACGCGCCTATTAAAACACAAGAGAATTGAATTGATCTATGAACCTGAAAGAATTTTAATTTTCTACTTTTATTGAATCGCCTTCTTTTTAAAGTTGGGAGAGAATGTTGTGGAATTTTTATAATTTTGTTTTTGTCACCAGCACGTGTCCTTTTTTTTTGCTCAATAAATTAAATTTTTTTGTGTTTTCTGTTACAATTGAATTAAAATTGAAAAGAAATTTACAATTGTGATTCTATCTTACGACAAATGGATTTGGATTCTGAATCCATAAGGGATTTGTTAAGTTCTCTCTATAGAATAATTTTAATAGTTTAAGCTTATTTTAAGAAAATCACATTATAATAGATGTTTAAAGTAAAATTCCAAATAAAACTGTCATTCCATCCAATAGATAAAGTAACTGCCCCATATACTCATTTTACAATAGTTTAGTTTGCTATTGTTAAAATTACTTTTCTTAGGATGTAATTACGAAAGTTTGCTTTCTTGAATTATATAAGGTTGGCCCCTCGTAATGGCTTTAAATAAATCAACAAAATTGCTGTAACAATTATTTTGTACTAGAATTTATAAAAAAAAGAAAAAAACCCAAGAAAACTTTTGCAGACTTTTGTGGAAATAATTTATAAAAAAAAAAGAAAAATTGTGAGAAAATGAAGTTGTAAATATAATAGAATATTAAAAAGTTCAAATTAGTTTTGGATTAATGAAATAATTCTTCAGATAATAAACTTTTAACTGTGAAGTAAGTTCTTTGCCAAAGGAAATAATGAAATAAATTTCTAAATGAATTGCATTTAGAAACTTTATGTCCTTCTTTAAGGGATAACGTAGAAAAGAGATGGGAAAGTGGTCAGGTAAAAGAGAGCCTTACACTGTCAGAGACTACCCAGCTTAACTAAGGCAATCGGAACAGATTTGTTTTGTAACATATCAGAGAGTGTGAGTTTTATATCAGCCTTGGCCATGCAATGTCCGAACAATGTACCTTTGTTCTGAAAGTATCTTTAAATGTTCCGAAATTTCCTTGAGGAATTTCAAATATTCATGGACGTGGACGGATGTCGAGATGACTTTCGTAAAGAATATCTCGTTTGGTATTTACACATTGAAATTCCAACCTTTCCCAAGTAGTCTTTAACAGATTTGTGCAATTTTGGTTCCTGAATGATAACTTGAATATATTTTACCAAAAAGGTACTTCAAATTTGACCTCAAAATTACCAACGGAGGTCAGTAAAATCACTTCAAACAATTTTAATCACCTGACTTGCGTTTTGGTATTTATGTATCTTGGTAGGCCAATCGCAATAAGAAGCATATGGTACCACAGATTAAGTGGAGTAGTTGTAAACTCAGCTACCATGTAATTGTTACATAAAGGAAGATCATGATAATGGTTTCATGGATAGTTACCCATCGTAATTCGTCACAAAGAAGCTTTATGAAAATACTTGTTACTCTCGCTTATAAACCTAGTATCTATGTTTTCGAATGATTGTCGATAAAACTTTGTAAAAAAAAAAATACTTTTCAACGTTTAAGTTTAGGCTCCTTTTATTGCAAATTGTTTTCCAAGTATCAGGAATTCGACACCATTTTAATTAATAAAAATAAATAATGTATTTGAGTGCCTATTCTGTATTTACTTTTGTAACATATACTGTCATACACAAAAATAAATACAGTGTTAGAGAAATAAAAATAAAATTCTGTTGAATTGATAATAAATAACCTGACAACATATTACACTCAAACTCATACACACACACACACACATACATATACTTATTGCTCTTTGAAAAAGAAGAGCACAAGCTATGTTTTGCTAATTGAATTTTCATTACGATTTTGCCAATTACATCAAACAAAAAACAACATCAACAATAAGGCTGATAGCTACACACAATAGCAATAACAATAAAAAGACACACACACACAACAATAAAAATTTAAATAACAAATAAATGCAAAGAAAATAAATAACAAAACTAAAGAGGAAAAATAACAACGACAACAAGAACAACAACAGTAAAAAAAGAGAGAAATAAAAATGTAAATAATTTCACAAATTCAAATAATAAAAAAATCGTATAATAGAATGAGTATAAAACAATAAAAACAACATAATTATGCATAAAACATATGTTCTTCGTTAAGCTTTTTCTTTGTCTGTTAGTGTTGTTGTTGTTGTTAATTATACTCACATATTATACACGAAGATTACATACGATTAAAGTATGCCGAGTAGAAGGAAAATTGTATAGAGAGAGCGGGTGTATGCATGTATGTAGTTGAGGGGTAGAGAGTATGTAAGGAAGAGCCTTCATTTGTTTAATTTTTTTTATGTGTGTGTGTGTGTGTATAAATACCATTTAAATTGTTGATGTTTTTATAATCTCTTAATGGAAAGTGTTTCTTTGTGTTGTTACTTTTGTATTTTATTTTTTATTCGTTTTTTTTTTAAGTTCTTTGATTCCATGAATATTTTTTTCTTTTTCTTTTTTTTTAATTGTTTAAAATGTTTATCTTGTAGTTGTTGTTGTTGGTTTTTTAATTGATTATTTTAAATTTATTTCCAAATAAAATGAATGGCCATTTAGTGAAAGTTTTATTACCAGCAAATGGTAAACAATTTCAGACATGTTTGTTTTGTCTAGACAATTTATTCTTTAAATGCTTTTAAATCTCTTTCTTTTTTCTCTTTTGGCATATTTTTATAACATAATTAAGCCAACTTAGAAAGTACCAGCATATTTGTTTGAGATTAGTGTTTGTAACATAATGAGACCATTACTCTTATGAATCGAAAAGAAATCATGTGGACAGACAGGTTTCATTTAGATTAGCTTACTTGGTCCCCTAGGGTCTCTTTAGAAAAATATTCTATCAATTTCACCTAAAGCTCCTTAAGCTAGACAGGTTTTATGTAGAAAATCATCTCAGAATATCAAGTGATCATATTTATTAGCCTCCCCTTTTTCCGAAACCTGGCGAGATATTGGGTTATTGTCCTTTCACGACAGCTATGAGGTTTCTAAGATGAATTCTAGTTTGATTACCTATGGAAGCAAGAACGAGATAACTCGTAGTTTCGTTCTTTTCTTTTCTGTCGTGGCATTCAACGTGTTAAGTCATCATCAACAAAATTTTTTTTTAAATTATTTGATTTTCTTTTTTGCATATTTTAATGTCCTTGAATAGAAGAAAGAAGTGTTTGAATTTTTTTAATAAAATTTTTAATTTTTTATGATCATATTTTATAAGGACAGAAGGAATTTCACAGAAATTTTTCTTTGTTCTAAGCGATGTTATGTTCTAAGGGAAGATGCATGAAGAAAACAAGAAAACAATGATACACGATAATAATCAAATAAAAATGAAGCTAATAAGAATTTCAAATAACATCCATTTGTACTTTAAACTATTCTCCTAAAGGATATCACTTTCCATCTTATATTTCCATTTATTCTATCACCAATTGCTTTGTGATACCTAACACTGAATTCACTTACGGGTAGAAACCTAAATTGAAAAATAATTCCAACAATGCTTTCCATATATTCTGCACATATTAATCTTAATGACTGAAGATAAAAGATAAAACTGAACATCGTTCCGAATTAACTTGAAAAACTAAAAACTTTCAAGTAGAAATTTTTAGAAGTTTTTTTTTCCATATAAATTGCAAAAGGCTTAAATGATTTTTAGTTTAAAGCCGACATACATGTGTAGTTTTGGTTTAGCAGATGCATTTTTAAATTCCAATTTTCTTATTGTATAACGTACGTTTGAATAGAAAGAAGACCATAAACTACATCGTAGCCATGGTGTCATAAAAGCTGGCAAAGATTAATAACTGTGTTGTTGGACACATTCACATATATGTACAAACACACTTACATACCCCATATAGTTTATGTTCATCCCAAGAATACATACTCATATCTTCAGATTGAGGGAATGAGAAATGCATAATATTGTGCTTCCGTTTCCAATTTATGATTGTATTCCATATGAATGCCAACCACTTAGCCACACACATGCATATGTATGCATATAGACTTGGTTTTAAGTAGTAAATAATGATGTTTTTATCATTAGCAATCTTTTGAGTTTGAAACACTGTACTGTAGCATTGGAAATATCTTTCAACAATACTGACCATTGATATCCAGCAATAAGTCAGGCGTATAATAAGTGATACTGTGGTATCAGCCTCCTACGTAAGACCAGTACACATATTTAAAACGCAATTTATTGTGAAATTTATTTAACAAAGAATTTACGAAATACACCTACACAATCTATAGATTTCTAACTGTAAAGAGCTAATTTACTCATATTAAGCATATGTTCTTTGAAGACTTTTAATGTCTAAGAAGGAAGTCTTTGAAGTTTAATGAGATGGAAAAGTTGAAATTTTCAACAAAATTGATGTTACATTCTCTACCGAAATAATTTTTTGACATTATGGTTGAACTTTAAATTGTGTTGCTTTCGTATGCTAAACACATAAATTTTTAAAAAGGTAATGTTGTGAATGGCATTTTTTTTTAAATTGGGTTTAAACACTCTGTACTTGGAAACATAACAACATACATGACTTCACACATGGCTTTGATAAAAATTTCTTGGTTAAATTATAGAAACAAATGAAGATTAAGCTGATTAAATGGCAAAAAATTAATTTTCATAATGAGTGTAATTATTACCATAAGCAAGAACCTTTCTTTATATTACCACCTGTTGTACTTTTTTCTACGAGTTTAAGAAAACATTTGAGATGTCTTGCCCTAAAGCATTTTTGTGTTTTTTTTTACGCCATTTAATGCTTTTTATTTTTATTTTTTATATTCTATTTTTTGTATAAAACAGGCATCTATGACCGCAACACTATGCTTTGCTGTCGGTTGTCTTCAATTCTATTTACGATTTATCATAACTGTGCTGGCCATTAATAATAATGCCATTCAGACAGACAGACAGACAGACACTCACTATTTCAATCTGTTTTGTATTCTCTCACTTTTTATTTCGTTTTGTTCATTTGTTCTGTGTTAGTTTATGGTATCAAGCTGCTTTTAATGTCCCTGAATATTGTACATCTTGTTAATATTAATTGCCATAGTTTTGACTCTATTTCGACATAAAGAAACAAATACAAATGAGCAGAAACAAAAATAAAAAAAATTAAAACAAATTAAAGCTACAAAAGTTGAAGGCTAAAATACTTTTCATTCGTTTACTTGCAACTTGGATAAGCAACAGCAGCAGCAAATAAATTGTCTTTCTTCTTGGACCCTTGCAAAACAATAGCAAAAACAAATAGAGGTTAATTGAAAAGTTACAGTCAATGCCTTCGAAGAGCAGAAGGGTGTGGAAAGTAAACTGTTTATCTTCAAATTAAAACGGGAAAAAGTCTTTATTTTCTCCGATAAATTTTGACAGTTGTATTGCATTTAAAGGTTTGAATTCAACTTAAAATACTTCCTTCGAATCAATTATAAAAATTAAATTTTGTGTTGTTGTTAAGGTGATTATGAGGCTGATTATGAGAAAAGCCGTAGATGGCCTTGAAATACTTGCCTTATTTCATTCAAGAGAATTAAAGCGAATGCAAGAAAAGAAAGTATAAAACCATTCATTCAAGCCAATTTTCATTTTTAGTGTTAAGCCACTTGATAAACTCTCAATAGGTCAAAAGTTTTTCGTTTTACTTTTTCAAGTATTTTTTTTTTTTTTGGCAAAATGCTTGTTATGCTTGCCTTATAAGCCAGTTGTAAATCCGCAAGCTATACTGCTTTAAATGAAATTTCATTTTTTTCTTTCATTCTTTAGAAAATTTGTTTGTTCTCTTCCTATTAATTTTTCTCATTTTTCTTATCATTTCAGATTCTGCTGGTTTGGTATGCGAAAATGTGGTCATTATTGCAAGCCATTTCATACAATTGGTCAACGACGACTACACTAAATAACACTTAAAAATGTTATAAACGCCGAACCAAAGACGTTACAAGCCTCACATACAATTATAATATAAAGAAACTCAAAGTACAGTAAAAGAATATATTCTCATCCACACACACCCGCGTATTATATCCAGCTTTTGGTATGAAAGGAAAAATGAAAGATTTTTTAAATATCGTCCTAATGAGTTTAATACCCACACTGAGTGTACAACAGTTTAATCATGAGTATAAGGCGGCAGCAGCTGATGCCTATTTAGCAGCAGATGATTTGTTAATGGATAACAAAAACGAAGTCTTGTATTTGAGTAAGGCTCCGGCAAAGGACAATAGATTGTCCAGCATAGAGGACCAATTAAAGCCCACCTTAGAAGAACTCTATCGTCAATTTAATGCCTCCATATTCCGTTCAGTTGGACTTAACTTCTCCCTGCCGAATAGCTCCTACGATGAGTATGAGGATGATTATGGTTGTTCTTCTGGCCAGAATACCATTATAACCATGATTACGATGATCTTGTACTCTTTGGTATGCATTATAGGTTTGTTTGGCAATACTCTGGTTATCTATGTGGTGTTGAGATTTTCCAAAATGCAAACGGTAACCAATATTTACATACTCAATCTAGCCATAGCCGATGAATGTTTTCTCATCGGCATACCTTTCTTATTGTATACCATGCAAATTGGCAGTTGGCAGTTTAATGAGTATGCCTGCAAGGCTTATATGGTGAGTACTTCCATCACACAGTTTACCTCTTCGATATTTTTATTGATCATGTCGGCCGATCGCTATATAGCTGTATGTCATCCAATTTCATCGCCCCGTTATCGTACACCCTTGGTTTCGAAAATGGTTTCAGGCTTTGCTTGGTTGACCTCGGCTCTCTTAATGTTGCCGGTGATATTGTTTGCCAATACTGTGCAAAATGGTGAACACGTATCATGTAATATTAAGTGGCCGGAAGCTCAGAATACCCAATCGGGTACCACATTTATACTGTACTCATTGGCATTGGGTTTCGCTACGCCTCTTATATTCATTTTAGGCTTCTATTGCTTGGTCATACGCAAACTGCATACAGTTGGACCCAAGCACAAGTCCAAAGAGAAGAAGAGGTCACATCGGAAAGTCACCAAACTGGTGCTGACAGTGATTACAGTATACATTTTATGTTGGCTACCCTATTGGATATCGCAAGTAGCTTTGATAACATCGTCACCCGGCAAATGTGCTTCCCGCTTGGAAATAACCATTTTCCTATTGGTCGGCTGTCTGGGCTACTCCAATTCGGCTATGAATCCAATACTATATGCCTTTCTCAGTGATAATTTCAAGAAATCATTCATGAAAGCCTGTACCTGTGCTGCACGCAAAGACGTCAATGCCCAGCTGCAAATGGAAAACAGTCTGTTTCCCAAATTCAATAAATCGCGGCCCACAGAAAAGCCGCAAAAGAATAAACAAAAAAATTCCTTATTAAATCGACACAATAAATCTAAAAATATGGTAACCTCCACGGCCACAACCACGGCAACCAATACCACAACATTAGAGGCTGGTAATAATACCGCCATATTACCCTCTACGCAAATGAAACATTTGCTAGAAATACCCGCCAAACCACAATACTCAAGCTCCACCAACAATTCCCCCCAGCTGATAACCATGCAAAGCCGTTTAACGGAAAATTCCAATCTAGAGAATTCATCTGATGCATCAGACGAATTTCAAGCTAAACCACCTGTTCTGCATACCGATTTATAAAACAACAAAGGGAAGCAGGTGCTAATATCCAGTCTTTAGACCACAGGTCTGAATTTAAACAATTATAGTGTTAATCTTTTTAAATTAAGAAGCAAAGGAAAATAATTTAAATTTAGTTAGAATTAAAAAGAAAAAAAAAACTTAACTTAAATTAATAACAAATTGATATTAAAATACATTTAATAGTTAATAAATAATACTTTTAGTTTTATAATATTAAATAGGAATACATTATTATTTTTTTAATTTAAGAATTTTATAATTTTATGATAATAATGAAAAAATGGAAAATACTCCCATAGTTAAAGCAGTAAACATGGTCCAATTAAAAAGAATTTAATAAACAGTTAAAAGAAGAAAAAAAGAAAACGAAAGAAAACAATAAAAAATTTAAAAGAAAATAATTAAAAAAATTAAAATGAAATTAACTTTTATCAAAATTAAGTATGGCAAAGCAACAGCTTACAAATCTCATGACCAATTTTATTTTTGGTTTTAATTTCTTGAAATTATTTCCACATTATCTGCGCAGTTGCAAGATTAATAATATCTTAAGCGTAGTTTCCCTATGCCACCACCATCAAATCAAATAAAACTTTTTTAACATTTGTAAACTACTTATAAACAATATAGTGCACCAAATTAAAAATTTAAAAAGCAAAAGCAAAAACCAAAGCAAGATAATGTAAAAGTACCATATTAATATTCGATTATAGCGAATTTTATGCACCCTTCACCAGATAAGCACACAAAATTATTTGTTTGTTTAAATAAATAGTAATTCAATTTTGATTACTTGGTGAAAAAAATGAAAAGATGTTTTTAGAAATGTAAATAATAATGTCGATAATACAGTTCATATTAATTCTGCTCCTAGTTCGCTTAAAAGATCATAACTAATAACAAATTATACTCATCAGAATTAAATTCAAGGTATGCTTATTACTTTATCTGAAATATGTCAACAATGCATGGATAAGAGCCTCAATAGTTATTCTAGAACCTTTAACTCCTTTTATCTATTAGCAGAAGAAGCTACAGTTTTACGTCGACAGCGAATGACTGACTCGAAAACCTTTTCCGACGAAATTGGAGAGTGAAAACTCGAGTAACACATTACTCATTTAACTATGAAGACCAGTTTAGCAATTTTACTTTTTCTACGCTCGACTAAAAATTCCAAAAAAATGAACCTTCCTTCCTTACAACACAGAGGACAGAAAACAAAAAAGACTGATGAAGGGTGTATAAAGAAAAAGAAAAAAAAATATAAAGAAATAAAAACTTTAGGGGCAATATATTTGAATGAAAACGAATTTAATTAAGCATTTTAAAGCTAATAAAAAATTTTAAAAAATTTGAAAGTATAATTTCCCAATAAAATTCAAAAAATTAAAACAGGGAAAGTTATTTTGAATTATGTATTAAATTTTGTTAATAAATAAATTTGTATATTAAACAAAAAAAATTATATATATATATATACGTATAATACATATATACAGTATATATACTATATAGATAGATTATACTATAGTACTATACTATATATATATATATATAGTAGGATTTAAACAACATAATATGTATTTTATTATAAAAGATAGACTACTTCTAGGAAAACAAAGAAAACAAATCTAAAGTTGGAGTTTTAAAGTTTGCTTTTAAACCATTTGTATATATGTATACAATACAATACAAAATATATTATACATATAGAGTCTATGGATGTAAGAACGTCAAACGTTTATTTATTTTCAATTTAATTTTCGATAAACTTTAAGCAACAATTTAATTGTTAAATGATTATGTTAATTAGTTTTACAGTTTAAGCTTAACCCCCCCTGCCCTACTCTGTTTTTTTTTATAATATTATTAACTAAATAACTATGATGGTAAATTGTATTATACATAAATGCTAATTTTTATATTGTATGTAATTTGTTTATACTTATGTAAATGTTAAATGTTTTTCAATAAAAACAATTACAATTTAATTTAGCATTACATTAACAGTAACATTAACATTCAAAAGAATATAAAATAAAACAGAATATGGTAATTGAAATTCTTATTACGAACAATTATAAATTAGTTTAAAACATTTATTTTAATTGTTATTTTAATATTATTTGCTTTTGGGTTTTGTGCAATAAAACATTTACAGGAAACAGTTTAGAATTCATTTATGTTTGTAAGTTAGATGAACAAATTAAAACAATATTTTAAAAATATACACACAAGAAATAAAAATTAATTTTTTTAAAAACTTAAAAAAAAATAATAAATAAACCATAATATTACAACAACAACAATAACACCACAATACAATACAACAGAATACAATATTACAGACAAACTTTTTATTTTTCGTTTTTCGTATTCTCAAAAAAACAAAAAAAAAATTCTGTGTTAAAAATTATGAAAATGAAAATGAATTTTTGTTTATTTTCTTAGCCAAAGAATAAATAAATAAAATTTGAAAATAAATTCAAAAACAAATAACAAAAAAAAAAAAAAAGAAACAAAAAACTTCAAAGTCATGTCATTAACATTTTACTTTTTGTACATCATGACCCACTTTAATACGAACAAAAGAAAAAGTAAGTGAATCTCCTCAGAACATGTAAGGAAAATATATTTTTTTTTTAAATCTTCCCCCAAAAGAAATTAAATCAAGAATTATTTGCGTACAACTGGCATCTTATTTAAGACAACTCTATACGCCGGTAATTGGTAAGTAAACTAGCGAACAAGTTATCAGACAGAAGGAAATAAAACGAATATTTAAAAAAAAAAAAAAAAAAAAAACAAAACTTAGTAGTCCTAAAGCAAATAGTGATGGTATCTCTAGCCTAGAAGGTCCTAAAGAAATTGTACTCTCTACCTATCTCATCTCAGGTCGGTAAGAAAATACAGTTTTCCGAGGAAAAAGGAATCGGAATCCGATTGGAATATAAAAATTATAAAGAAAAGAAGCGAGCAATACAAAATACAGACTTCTTAACTATTATATCATATTAACCTACAACATAATTGAAATAAACTTCTTATATCCTACCTAAGTTAGGAAAAAGAAGCGAATATTTATTCTACGCATCAATATTTTTGTGCACGAAAGGATGATTTTTTTTTTTTTTTATTATTTAATTTCTGTCAAAATTTTGTTTTATTTTTCTTAATTTAAAAAGTGTTTAAGTAAATTCAATCCTAAAAGCATCCTTATGCTTAAATAAACAAATTAAGCAATTACTTAGGCAACAAAAGAATCCCAATAAAAAAACATTTTCGTGTCTTATAATACCGCTAATTAGAGATTAGCATTTAGCGTAAACAGTTTTACCTTCTAAGAATATTTGAATTTAATATCTTTTATAATGACTCATTGAACGAACGTTCTTTTCGAAATAAGCATATTCTGTGGATACTTTAAATAATTTAAAAAAAAAACAAGCAAATTTAATGTTTATTTTAAATATTTACAAATTAATTATAAACGCATTCGTATACATATAGCGTTCGATATATTAATGCATGCAACTGTTTAAATAGATTTTCGTAAATATTTTAATTTTAAGCTACAAAACCATTAAAAAAGAAAATTATGTTTGAATAAAGGCACGAAAATAACGAAAATAACGCATTTCAAATTTATAAAAATTGAAAACTCATAAACATTTAAACACACAATCAATTTCAATTTTCATTTCATAAATGTTTCGGCATTTGTTTGATTTTCGTTATCTGGTCGTTTTTCCTCTTTTTTTTTCTTCTTCTTTTTTCTTTTTATTGAACAAATTATGAACCAATAAAATTTAATTATAATTTTTGGGGTGAAAATGTATTTATTTGACCACCACTGCTGTCCATATACACGCTAAATAAAAATAAGGGCAGGTTGTTATTGTTGTTTTAATAATAGAATTGTAAACACATTCTAAAGGAGTCAATTCGAACATTTATAAACTGTAAGTATTTATGCAAATAAAAACATATGCGGAAAATATCGCAATATGGCAGATGAATTAAAAATCTATTTATTGGAAATTTCGAGTATGAAAATGTACACTTCATATATGTTTTGATTGCTTTTTGTTTAAAGGAAAATAAATTAAGCGAAAAATTTGAAATGGAAAAGTTTTAGATTGAATTTAATGAAAATGGCGGGTGAATGTAAGAATAAAACGATTACATCATGTGTAATCAGAACGAAAACTATTTGTAAATGATGCTGCATACATGCAACAATCCTTCAACATTTAGCAGGAAGAAGGTGTCAGAGATACCCATTTATAAGATAAATTGTGATTCCTCTTAGGGAAGAGGTTGTCTTCGAAAGCTACATTTCACGTCGGTTTTACGAAAGGCAAGAAAAAACTGTTTTGCGTCGCAAAAAATACTGAACAGGTCCTGGGATAATAAAATGACCTGTTGGATTATCAATTCTACAATATTAAACAAACAACAATTAACACGAGTGAACAAGGATTTAGCAAACAATAGCTATGACTGAGCTTCTTTAAATGCAGACTCTTTCATACTTCTGTACGGGTTTGGAGATTTTACGAAATTTAAAACCGCTTGAAGTGGCGATAAAAGAGAGAGTAACTGCATTCAAGCAAGGATAAACTTAAGTCAGGAAATCTGATTAGGCATTGCATGATTTTGAGAATGTGAGGCAAGGGCAATGACATACAGGACTAGTATATGAATGTATCGAAAATGACAAAATAGTGGTGCCCAATAGTAGTGAAGATCAGTAAATTATCCGTTATGGGTTATCCATTTTCCATATTTAACATTTATTGGAGAAAAAGCATTAGAATGATACCATTAGCCTCGAACTTTCGATATTAAAAGATCGGACTCTGGTCCGAAATTGTACAGAAATATTTAAAACTTTTTTGGCGAGATTATGCCTGCAGTAAAAACCCGTACAGTATTTACATATCGGATACTAGTACCTGCAAATTCGGCTGTGAAGAAGAAACATCGGAAACTATTTGGGTATATCAGATAAATACTACTACAGGCATTTAAGCTGAGCAAACATGAAAATGGTATGCGAAGGCCATCTACAGTACACCAATCCAACAAGGAAATGAACAATATATCCCAGAAAAAAGTAGTTGTTAAGATATTTTTTGTTTACAGTCGATAAAATGTTTGCAGTCGATAAATTCGTAGAATGCTGTTGCCAATTAGAATTTGAAAGTTTACTTAACATTTTGTTTTATATGCGCCTTTTAAATATTGTTTTCAACTACTCTATACTTTGTATGAAAAACATTTTGCTAAAATACTAAAATTTTTAATTAAACACTATATATGTATGTATACTGAATAATTTTTATAAATTTTTTAATTTTAATACTTTTGATACAGTATATGCACAACGGTAAAATGGAAATAAAAATGTAGAGGAGCATTATCTAAATAATACGCAACACAATATGCATGCAAGCAGTAGTTACCATATTATATAATCTAAAAATCTCTTTCTTAAAAATCATCACTTCAGGAGAATAAACAGTATGTTGAATTTGTTGGGAGAATTCCAGAGAAAAGACTCAAAAACAGAGTGCTGCTCCTCTTCATGCAATTACATTCAAACTTTTATGAGAAATTTTCGAGAATTGTTTTCTTTTGTATTGTATGAGAACTCTTTTCAGATTAATTGTAATTTGCCAGACCTTGTGGGCAATAGTCTATTTATTTTATTAAATAATAAAATTATATAACAAAGCATATAAACAAAAACAACAGAAAGATTTTATTTCAGAAAAAAACTCTTTTCCATTAAATTTTGAATAGTTAATAAGAATACTAAGAAAACTAGTAGAAATAAAAGCCACAAATACTAGAAATGCATTTTCCTTTTGAAGCATTTTGAGAAGGGGATCCATTTGGTTCTCTCTAACAAAACTTATGCAGCATTTGAAGTATCAAAATTAAATTTACTTTCTATGCAAACAAGCGTTTGTGGTTACTATTGCCTTTCGCCCCTTATACCATCGAAGGGCTTAGTATAGTAGTGTAGGCTAGAGTAAATAGTTCGGGGAATATATTCAAAGGATAGCATGTTTATGTGTTTTTAATTATCTTGTTAAATTTTCTTTTTTCCCCTTTGAATATACTTAATAAAAAAAACAAAAAGAAACATATAAAATATTATGCAATATCATAAATGTAAATTAAAGCATTCCATCATGTCGTTTTTTTTTATATTTTTCAAGTAATTAGTGCTTTAAAAAATCCTTAGAAATTACTCTCATAAAAAATGTATATTTGTGGCCTTTATTTATTCACACATACACAATCACTTATCAACAGCCATCGAGTTTTTATCATAAAGAGAAAGAGAGAGGGAGTCATTTTATACGAAAAAGGTACAAGTACTTGTTCATTTCTTGGTATGTACGTGTGTAGCTGTTAGCACTTTGAATATCTTTTCAAATTACATTTTTTGTTTCATAGAAAAAAGGAAATAGAACAAAATTTTGATGCTTATGTCATAAGGATACGATAAAAACGTACGATTATTTTGAATCTGTACGATAGGCAAATGCCTAAGTTGCAGCTTTAGAAGAATAGTTGCTCTGGGATCTTTAAAAAATGCAGTGTGCTACCACAATCTCAAATAGCCCAAAAGGCTCTTGAAATAACATTCCTTCTATTCCTTGCCCTAACATGAAAAAATCTGAAAATTTCCACACTGACGATAGTAGCAATTAAGGACAATAAGCTTAGTCACAAACGACTAGACACCACAATTTGTGATTAAATATAACGATGTTACCGCCAAAATCCTTAACCAATACGTGTTTATCTTCTATCAGGACATTAAAGGCTATAGGGAACATTACGATTGATTTCTCACAATATTTTGCTTCACCTTGTGTTCTTTATTAAATTTTTTAAAATTAAATAAAATAATTTCAATAAAATAAAATCAAACCTAGCAAAAGTATCAGGTTGTTTCTCCTCTTTTACAAGTATCAACACTTTTATTTCAAAATCAACAATAAATTTTATGAATTTTATTGAATTTCTAAGAATTTAGGTTTATTAAAGATAAATTCATTATTTTAATGTATACTTGAAATATAAATTGAATGTCAAACGGACGTATAATACAATACATCTAAGACATTGAACATTGAATTTTAAAATTTTGTATTTAAATTCCTTTTTTTAAATCCTTTTGTATTACAATATAGAAGAAGAAGGCTGATAAATTATTTCAAAGTTTTAGAAATACTTAAAATTCTATAGTTCAGATGTTGAAGTAATGCGTAAGTAATACAATAGATAATCCGTCAGTAACTGTTGACAAAGTTCAAAGTTCATTGTTATTAATATTAAAATGGTGACAATATTTACCTTAAGGAATATACTGGAAACTTATCAATCAATTTCATTGTTAATTTTGTTTTTTGTTTAGAAATTTAAAAGCATATCTTAAAAGTTAAGAGTATTAGAAAAACAATTAATTTTGTGTTGGTCTAACCTTGAGGCTATTATTTAAGTAAATCAAAATTTTAAACATACTTTTCAGACTGTAAATTTCTAATGAATTTTTGAGCCATACTTTCAGCCTGTTGTTAAATAAAAAAGGTAACATAAGAATGTAACAAAAATAAAGAACCATTAGTCATTATTGACATTTTTTGTTCCTATCCTACTACAGCTCTATCCCTTTGCGCCTTAAAAAAAAGAAAGGAAAAGAAAAACGAAAGCGAAAGCGGGAAACATGATAAAGTTTTTGTAGGGAAAAGACTTTTGGGAAATACAGTCTCATCATAGGCCCCAGAGTTATTTAAATAACAAACAAAGTGGAGTATCTTATAGCCAAAGTGCTAAAGCTAACAAAGCAATTTTTTTTCGTTACGTTTCTTCGTTTGATATTTGCATTACATGACTTTTAATCTAAACATTTATCTTTTTCGCTTATTTTTTTACTTTTTTTTTTCTTTCTGTTTGATATTTTGTGGATTCCTAGCATGTACTGACTGTATGTGAGAAAGTGCTTTATTTGCTTCATTTCGCTGAATTTTTATTTTTTTTTTATTTTTATTTTTCATATGCCAGCCACAGTTCTAATTTGTGGTTTGGGGCTTTCTTTGAAACCATTTTTATACAGTTGAGTGGTCATTTTGTCTGGTGAAAATGTTCTACGATTTTTTTTTATTTGCTGGTTTTCTTGTTAAATGTATGCCAATACATGTCCTTTATAACACAGCCAGCCAGCATGACAAATTTTGCATTTTTATCTCCTCCTTTTTTTGTATTTTAACCAGCATATGTTGGTAATTTGTTACTTAATGGCTTCTATGGCTTTGACCGAAAACCATATCTTTTATAGAGACCACATACAAAGTGTGGAGGTCTGTTTAATATCAGCAAGCAAATGTATAACCTTTCTTCCCCTCCTTACTTATGTCATCTTCTGTTCCAAGTATTTATTTATTTTTATAGTGTTTCATTTTATCACAATTGATCAAAAGTTTTTACGATTCCACTTTATTTCGTAAATGTTTAAATAACAAAAATAAATTACCTCAAGTAAATAAAATATCAGCACTTTTCCCATAAGAAACAGGACTAAAAGGGACCAATGAATTAATCATTTCGCATTAATTTACTACGGTATAGCTCTCGGGTGAGGACCACTCCAAAGGGTATGAATGGTACTTAATGAAACTTTTTTGTTTTTCTCCAAAAATAAATATATCACAGTAGATTTGTTATAAAAAGTGTCAAGTCAAGTATCCTTCAGATGAAAGTAGGAAAAATAAATCAGGATAAGTAAGTTTAACAAAATATACGTGTGAATAAAGGCAACTAAGATATTAATTAAGTTTGTTCGCGATATATTTGCATCTCTTCCCAACGAAAGTAATAGAATTTGCTGAAAAGTTTTGAAAAACGTACTAAAATTGTATCTCTCTTCTCTAGAAATTTATATGCACGCATTAAACAATTTATGTTACTTGAAAACAATCACAGTCCATTACCTTATCCCAAAAACAATGTGTAATGAATTTCAAATTATTATGATTCTAAACACGGAATACGAAAGTTAACATGAAATGACATCAGTTTATGAATAATTGCCAACTGCATATGCAAATGCCAACTAAGTTCTTAAATGAATTTAAATCTACTGTAAAACACACATAAAAATTTTAAATCAAATGCAAATTCTTAATTTGCGTGGCGTTCGCATAAATAATTTACAATTTTTTTTTTGTTTTTATTTTTTATTTTTGTTTCTTGTTCTACTAGTGAAAGCTTTAATACTGTCAACTGAGTCCGTGGCTGGGAAATACCCAGAAAACTAAATAGAAAATCAATTGTATGGTTTGGAAAATAAATTAGATTTTTTTTCTATTTATTCCGAATTCACAAAACCCTCACATCAAGAACATAAATTGAAAACATTTCTGAAAATTGATTGGATTATAACAAAGCGTGTGTTGGTTGGTTTCCTATTAAATAAAAAAGGTCAAACTTTTGAGAGCAAACAGCACAAGTTTTAAAATATTTCATATAAAGCACCCTAAAAGAAGCATAGAAATTATGTGTAAAACATTGCTGAGTTTTTACTTGCACAGGATTTGAAAATATTTAATTGGTTGACTGACAATATTTCCGTTTGGCACTGAAGGAATTTAACGCTTTAAATCTGGTGATAATTTTCATGCATTCATAAATACTTTTCTTGCATTATATTTACCACATGTAGCCAATTCATCATTTTAATCAATTATAATGCCACTGGAAAACATGTGAAATAAATGGTGTTCCTGTGTGAGTACGTGTCACAAAAAAAAAAAAAAAAAAAAAAACGGAAAGTTGTAAAATGGTTTATCTGTGACACAAATGTTAAATTTGCGGTACACACAACAACAACAGCAATGCGAATGCCCTGTTCCGCATTGTTAAATCCACAAAAAGAGCAAATCTGCAGCAAAACAATACATGAATGGAATACATGACGTGTGTAAAGTGTAAATACGAAATGCTAGCGAAATGATTGGTTTTGATGACCAAATTCATGTGATAAATGATGATATAAAATGCTCAACTCCCCGTTCTGTATCTTTTGTCAGATATTGGTGGTATTGAGGTGAATCATGCTGTAGGTGTTGTTTTGTTTGCTTCAACACCAAAATCGATTTGTGGGAAATCCGGAAAAACGAGAAACTGATAAATATTTACAGCAAAAATAAAAAAAAAAAAAAATTCCAATTCAATTTAGACAAAATTAAAAGACTTTGTGGTCTCTCAAAACCAAACAATGAATACAGAAGAACGTATAACGTTCAACAGACCGTGGAAGCATTAATGAAATTTTGAAAATTGGTTTCCCTTTTTAGTCCATAGGTACCAGAAAATAGTAATGAAAATAAAAAACATACGCGCCCCTAAAACGAGGGATAAAAGAACTAATTTTAGTATCAGACTAAACTTCAAATGCATGATTTAACCCATTATTCTCCCTCTTTCCAAGAATATGGAAGGAATTAAACAAATATTTTTTATCTATTTGTGTACACTTTTTTGATGATTGCATACGGAATCTAAGAAAAAATGAAAACAACAAGAATATGTCAAAAAAAAAAAAAAAAAAAAAAACTATTTTGCAACAAACCAAAAATATCGTGTCATTTGTAGCATAGATTTATCCTTGGTTACTTAGGCACCAAAAGCCTACACATACGTGAGTAGTAGTATGATATTGTATCGAGATTTCAACAAACAAAAGGTGTGTTTAAAAAGTGATAAAACTGTTGGTGTTGTATGTTGACTATACACACACGTTAGTAAATATTTATATGGGCATACACACATGTATGTATGTATGTATGTATGTATGAGTTTGTATTTTATGAAATCATAGTTGTCAAGGTATCAAATAAACAGAGATACAGAGATATTGTTTGTGTGTTTGTATTAAATTTTCATTGAAAAAGGATAATACAGTAGAAAAATAAACAAACACATAGGTGAGGGGTCTTAATAAATTTTTCTGTGTATATTATACTGCAGTATCACTGAATATTAAATATCTCGTTACTGCTTAAATAAACATGCAAACTGTTTCCACTTTTGTTTCTTTCTTTAAACTGGAAATTCATAGCTTTTCTCCTTCTTTTTTTTTGCTGTACTATGCTATGCTATATTATTGTTAAATAGTTTAAATCACAACAGAAACTGCTTCAATTTGCGTTTATTTTTCATATTTTTTAGCTGGAATATTGTTAATGCAGCTGTTCACAATTAAAAAAAATTAAACTTTAAAAAATTGGTTTTATTGTGTGTAAATTCTACAAAAAAAAATATCACAGTGATATTATCTGCAACATTTTTGCTGTGATAGTTTATTTTAAGCCAAAAAAAAAACCGAAACCAAATATACAAACTGCATATCATTTTAAATGAAATGTTCAACTCATCACATTCAACTAGAAAAAAAAATTGTATTTTGCGGTCATTAATATTTATAATTAAGATTTCATCTCTTAGAGCAAAAAATTTTGGCTTTCATCTAATCAAATTGCTAGTCAAAGTATGGAACAATGGTTTCAGTTGTGTTCGAGTTTGAGATTTTTTTATAACCCCTTTAGATAACCACTCTAAACATTTAAAATTCAACTCGAGAATAGAAGTATTGGCATAAACGAAATGAACTATTAAAGAAATTTAAGCATTCAGATTCCAAAATTCCTCACACTTATCATTTGTCTATTTTACCTCAATGCTTTGCAATTTTCTTAACTACCAAGCTGTTCTCCAACAACTTATCATTTTACATTTTACATTCACTTGACATGGTTTGGGTAAATATTTTTTCTTAAACGGTGTATTGTAGTCACTGTAATGACATGGGTGGATTACATTACAACTAAATACCCCAGTGTATATATGTAGTTCGGGTAAGTAAAACAATTAATAAATAATGTAATAAATGAAAGCATTTAACCGTTTTAATTGTTGTTCTGCTGTGCATTAAATGAGAATTTTGGGAATTATGCCCAGCAATTAGTTAAATTTTCCCTTTGCGAAAGTTCTTCAAAATTGGGGTCATTGTTGCACAAGCAGTAAAGTGGGTCGGTTACTACGTAATGTTGGTTTTTTTTTTCTTTAAATATTTCAAACTAACTAAGAAGGGCACAAATTTAATTTAATTTATCTTTAGATAAAGGAAAACAAGTTAATTTTTGTAACTCACATTGTTTTCTGAATTAAAGAAAGAGACAATTGGTAATCCTCATGTGATTTAGAGCGCTATTAGATGTTCTATCATAGACTTTGAGCATGATATACTACAGCCGTGTATTAAGGATTTAATTGAGAATATGATTTTCATCCTTGACACATGATTTTATGACAAAAAAAAAAAATTTACACAGCAAGTGAAAAGAGTTTGTCTCTTGGTACAGTACAGGAGATAGACTCTTAACTGTTTTCCTTACTAACAACTGTAATCCAAAACAAGTTAGTTCCGTAACTAGTGTCACAGACTGTTACAAATATATAGTGCAAGCCACTCCAACTGATGGAAACATAGAAAATTTAAAGCAAATAGAGAAACCAGCGTTTCTGTTATTGTTGTTGTTTTAAGGGAATAACATGTTGTTAGTTGTGAAATTGTAAAATCTGTGCTAAATACAGTTAAACAGACAAACTTCGTTTTAATAGATCTACAATTGAAGAGTCACTATAAAATAATAGCATCATGTTCGTAGCTGATTCGTACAAAGCTGTCTGATACGATAAAGAACAATTGTCGTAATATTTTAAAGCTATTGAATAACGGCAAATCTATCTAATGACGATTCATCATTGAAATTGCTTGATTTTAATGCAAAATCGTTCAAAGCTGCCGAAGCAGAGAGAAAACGAGAAAAGTTGAAAGACGATTTTATACTTCGGACTACTTCTCCAATATTATAAAGTGTAACAAAATTCCTGGCTAGAATTTCTTTTTTTTTTTTTAGCAATTGACATTCACGTTCCGAAGTTTTATGAAATCTAGGGTACTTTGCCTGCTGCTAAAATGGCTGGAATGTTTATGTGCATATACATTCATAAGCCATCCATGCATGCTTAAAAGTAAATGAATGTTAAGCGCTTGCACGTTAAAATGAAAATAATTTTTTATTGCATATTTTCCAACATGCTAAACGAAAAATGCAGCGTGCATACCGAGCAAATGCACATGGAATTGAGCGTGTGTTGTGTCTGACTGTGTATATGTATGAGTAACAGCAGCCAGCCTTAATTAATTGCGCGAAAGATATGTAAAATTGTTAAATAATTTCTTCAGTCTTTATATATTTTTTTTCGTACACTTCTCTTCTTCTTTCTTATTTGTATGTCTACTTTTAAATAGCAAGCTCACTACTATTCATGCCTGTCGTTCAGTTATGAGTAGGAAGCTAATTTCTATTAACACATGAAATAAGGATAAATGTAGGAGGGGGAAGGCATAACTAGAGGTTGCCCATAAGGTGTCATTTCTTTTTTACTACTAATGTGGAACTTGATTGTAGATGAGCTCTTGATGAAATTGTCAAAGTCGGAATTGACTGCAAAGGCTGTGAAAACGGAATAGTTTGGTTGGCATGAAGACACTCATTTAAAGATGTCCTGAAATGGTACTTCAATAGTGAATGTTAGAGCTTTTGTAGATAAATTAAGAGCAAAACTACAATAGAATCATTTACGGGATTTCGAAGTGTTCTGGATTAGAGAATATCAATGAAAATGAAGAACAAATTTGAAAAGATCTTGTGAGGAGAGGAGCTGCCACGAAAGATTGAGGGAGGGGAACCCTATTCTCAAACCAAATCGATTTGAGAAGATCTAAAATATTCTTGTGTTATTCAAATATGAGCGAATTAGGCATCAAACTATCCAAAAGAAAGCTGAGAACAGTATCCTACCTTCTAATTGGCAAGCATAAAATGTGGATTCTGTGAATGGGAAAAATAATCTCCATTACATAGTATGTACATAAAATTCGAGCCGCGTTAATGCACTTCAAAAAGAAATACTTCAGTACTTAATAAGTACTAGTGAGACAGTTGCCTACACGGACACCAAACGGCATCATAAATGAATTTGATAGAATCATTATAGGGATACCCTATATAAGCTGCTCTACTTCGCCATCTCCATAAGACAATAATAAAAGAATATTCATAACGTATGCACATACGAATGTTTCTATGAAAATCTGCCGTATAACATATGCAATAACTGTAGAAAGAGCAAATTATTTGAAATTCATCTCGTTTTTTTGTCTTTGGTCCATAAAGCCCAGTAGCTATTACGTTTTATTTATTCATTTTTAAATATCCTGGCATATTTGCTCTAATTACTGTTAATTGGGTTGATTTTACTGTGAATTTGCTTTTCATTAATTTTAATTTTACGAAATACATTTTTTAATTTTATTATGCAGAAATTATTTTGTTTAATTACGTCCATTTAATTGAGAGTAATTAAATTAAATATGAATGAATATTAAAATGGGAGGTTCTATTCGAAAACAATACCATTCATTAGTAAGATTTCTTAATATTCGTTACATTTCTTTAGAACTTTAAGCAACCACTCGTTCTTTTGTAGAACGTTTCTTATAAAATTTATCATTTTAGTATGGCAGCATTAATTGTTGTTTTTATTATTACTATTATTATCATCATAACATATTTTTAGAGTATCCTTTTTGGTATTGGATGTTGTCAAACGACTTGCTTACACTCAACCAAATTTTATTTATTACGGACGTGTAGGTTTTTGAACAAGGTTGCTATGTGACCATTTCGTTTGTATTATTTTCAAAGCCAATAGTTTTGTTGTTAAAATGGGAAATAATTAAATTACTTTTAAATTAAAACAAAACAAAAAAAAAAAGGATTTTTGATTAATAATTTCATAGAAAATACGTTATTGTATATGGCAACCAAACTAATTGGTGTAGGAGTTGAAAATTTAATTTCGTTTGAAGGACAACAGGTACAAATCTTAAAAAAATATTTTTATAACGATAGCGGGAGGGGACATAGATCGTCAGCGAAATTAAGATCGTTTAGTTTTGTAAAAGAAATCACCTGAACAGGATTTGGGGCTTGAGGAATAGAAGTATTTATAGAATTTGATCCTTTAGTACTAGAACTTTAGAACTTGGTACAGCATGACTAAAAATTGTTGAATGAAATCTAATGATATCCAATCCATGAATAGCTAGAATCGTAATGACCAAAGATATCCAATCCATTACGGGAATACGGATTGACATAAGTAGGCAAGTACCAATAATAACAAAAAACCTTTTCATGGTCATACCATTCCAACTCAACCGATTTCTTTCAACATTCCACTTGGCCACATTTTCAATTTCTTTCTTTATGACATTGACTGATAAGGGGTTCTGTTGTCGAAACGTGTGTCTTTATGAAATACACGCTCACACACACACACTTTAAAAACTATTTTAGTGCCAACAGCAACAGAAACAATAACAAAGAATAATAACAACAAAGCCATCAATGTGTTAAACTGCCATAGAGACTTTTGATGTTCGATGTCAACACTTGAGGACATTTTAACTCAAAAATCACTTCACTTAACTGGCATTATGACAGCAGTTTATAGGTTGTAGTTTATTAGTTAAATGAAGTGATAATACAGTGGCAGCACGTTAAACAAAACTTTAAAAACAAAGTAAAATAAAATGTTAAAAACAAACAAGGATTTGAAAAAGAAACAACAGAGAACAAAGATTCTGAGCCTTAAGTAAAATTAGGAAACTTTTTGATGTTTTTTGTACCAAAAATTAAATGCTAGACTATAGAAATCCCAAAAACTGTAGGCAGCATAATGGTGAATATGGGAAATATGATATACGAGGTATATTTGTAAATTAAAAAAAAAATTTGTTAAAAAAAGGGCTCCACATTACATGTTAAAAGTTTTCGTAATACTCCTCGTAGGTGATAAATATTAAGAGATTGGAAAAAACAAATTAACATCTTGGGTTAAGAGAATACTGCTTACCAAGCACCACTTGGTTTTCAACATAAATTTTTTCTTAAGACGTATGCATTTGACTTGTAAAGCAAAATATTTTGAGCAACAGATTTCTGCTAAATAGTAAATAAATCATGGAGGCTTTGGGACTCGAGCATTTTCTAACTTTATACACACAAACTATGTATTGAAATATTTTCCAAAAATTTGTTTTGCTTATTCAATGTTCTTCTGCATTATTATGGCCATAAATTTGTACACTTATCGAAATAGAAAAGGTTTTATTGCTTAGAAAATACATGTTTTATGGCCCAAACACGGTATGCCTTATTTAAATACAATAAATATGACATTCGAAAGCCATTAAAACAAATAAAATATAAATATTGGCTAAAACTACTACACAGGCATTTACGATATATGAAAATATGTATGTGTGTAAGTGCGAGTGTCTTTTAGAGAACAATAAGTAAAAATAATCAATATATCCTTGGAATTTTATATTTTTAGCAAATTTTCAGGCGATCACATATGACAACAAGAAAAAAAAAGGGAATAAATAATATGAGAATAATTCAATTTATTTGGCATATAAAATTCCGTTTTATAACCCAGCCTGTGGTAGGACAACTAATAAGGGAGCCATTTGTTTTATCGCACTGTCAACTAATTGCTGCTGGTTCCATTCCAGAGACTAATGAACTCTTTATATAACACAGCAATACACTTAGAAAAGAAAACAGAACATGACAATATTATTTATATCCCTTTATTCCTATTAACAATAGCAAGGGGCAGGACATCACAGGACAGGACAATACAATACAATAAAAAGCAATTCATTTACCATACCATTAGACTGAATGAATGTTAATTGTATAAATAAATTAGAGTTAATTAAAACCAACACTTTTTAAGAGCATTTACAATGCATTAACTCAACAAAACAGAACCAAAAAAAAAAAACCGAAAGTATTTCTATTAAGTTTAATAATCCACATACTCTCCGGAACAGCATTTATTTTAATTGACACTCAAATGAAAAAATAAATAATTTAACCGACAATTTAATCGAATTATTAACACAAACACTCTACTTCACTGCCTGCTTATAGGATTATTTGAATTGGTAGAAATTTGTAATTTTATTAAGTTAACCAACAAATTAACAAATGTTTACTTATTATTATTTATTTAAATATTGCAATAATATTTAATTAATCAATAATCATTTAGTATGTCAGCAGTTTACATCATTACATAAATTATGGAAAACATTTGCATGAAATGGATTAACATTTCAGAAATGCAATCAAAATAAACATACATTCAATGAAGGATATCATGGGAAATTCAATTCTAAACAAGTTTTCTTGTTTTCAAAAGCATATGCTGAAAATCAGGCATATTTCTCAGCAATCCACTAGTTTAAAATTATTTTATAATTTAAGAAGTAAAGCCTTTATACGTAAATGTATATTTTTTTTTCTAAAGAAAGCTCAGAACATTCATTACGGCAAAAGAGGCTTGGGAAAACGATGTAACGCATAACCATCAGCTGTAAGAGTACTAGATTCTAATGCGACGAACTTGAAGTTAGTTTATAGGCGAGATATGATGAATTGGCTTGGCATTACACAATCATAAAAATCTGCTGTGAATTATCAACATTGACACTCCCTTTTGAAGGCCAGCGAGCTGATAATCAATAATTTAATAATGGATTCTCTCAACACCCTGTTTGCAGCTTGGTATATGGGCAAGATAACTCAACAAATCTGAGCAATGCTGGACCAAAGTAGAACAGAAACACTGATCAAAATCCAAAGAACACTCAGCATAATGGTTAAAGTTATAGCTCGGCTTTGTATTATGGACACTCAAAACAGACGCATTGATCTTGGGAATTGTGGAGACGAGAGAGAATGTCTCCTTTACTCTTCACCAGCGGATTATTGTAGAGGATGAAGACAAGTGAGTGATTACTCTGCAGACGTTCTTAAAAATATATCCGAAATGGAGATTAGAAGTGCAGAAGCAATGGATAATTTCAAGAACGAGAGAAATGGATGACGGTGTTATTACAAAGGGCAACAAATGGTCTAAGAGTGTCTATCAAATTTACTACAGTACTTTATATGTACCTCTAACTATGATGCCAAACTTGATAAACGAATTGTCTTTGAGGAAGATGGAACTCAGATGAACTAACATTACCAACGTGCAAAGTCCTCTGAACTTTTACGTCAATAGAAAAAGCAAAACCTTTCTTGACCTTTGAGACGGAAATTCGAATAGGCTATTAAGGAGTATAATAATAGGGAGTTATATAGTTGGAAGTATGTAGGCCAATATTGAGGCCGTTGAAACAGTTCTCAGAATGATAAAGAAAGAAAGAAAGAAAACGAACAATTCGTTAGAACACCTTGGTGCATTTAACTTTTAAGAAAGTGACTGCCCTGGTAGAAATTGTTAAAGGTACTAGTCGGCAAGGTGAGGGAAAATTTTCTAGGTATCACAGTAGAGCATAGGATCACCAAGTGATTCTGCAAAATTTACAAATGAACCGTACTAATTATATTAACTGACAAATGTCTTCAGAATACACAAAGTATGTTTAAAAAAAATTCATCAAAAATACAAAAAAAAATATGTTAAAATAGTACAACAAAAATCGTACATTATTTGGTAAAATTAATAATTATGTAATATATGAAATTGTGTGAGTACTTACCGTATTAAAACACCCAATACTATAAGCCTTTTAAAGTTGAGAAGATTGTTGCAATAACAACCAAAAAATTCAGTATAATTTGCAACTTTGGACTTTATATAACGGCATCAAATCTGAAATGAACAATATAATATTGTTGTTGTTAGTAAAAATGATAATATAATATAAAATAAAGTAACTTAAAGTTATATTACTCATACGTATTGTAGGAAAGGAGAACATGAATGTCGAAGCAAACAAAATTTAAATTTGCAATCGTTGAATCTACAACAAATATCGCTTTTAAAACCTTGAATCGTATCGATATTGTATCTTTCAAGTTCATAAACACTATCCGATTTATATGTGAAAAAAAAAAAAACGTTTATATCAAATAAAAATCTTCAAATCAATGCCAATCAACAACATTCTAATGCATTGATTTCAAAAGAGCTATACAATTACGTTTTATTAGCTGTCTACAGTAGAATTAAACAGCATATGGTATATATTATATGTACATATGCAGTGTATTTATACACTTGAAAGAGACAGACTTTTTTACCAATAAAAGCAACCAACTTCAGTTGAAGTAGATTTGCAATAAAGACACTTATTCGTCACTACATCGAAGACATGCCTCTACACTACACTGCTGTACAATTGATCGATAAAAGTAGGTAAGAAAGCATAGAATAAAAAGCAACAAGAGGTAAGAGGACTAAGCAAAGAGACAGTAAAGAAAAAAAACGAGAGAAATAATTTGATTAATGTCACAAGCATTTTTCAAACACATACTTAGAGAAAAAAAGGAAGAAATAAACAAAACGAAATAAACTTTGCATACTTGTGGAGGCATTGTGTAAACAAATACAAACACTTTTAAAAAAAAGTGAAAAATTATAGTGAAATATGTACACAAGCCTACGCTAAGTTGCGGTAGTCAGGAAGCCAAGAAAATTCTTGCGGGTATATAAGCAAACAAGCTACCACTATACTTGTATTACAAGAAGTTTTGATTGTATTTGAACTTCCTAAGGATAAATTTAAGATATTTATTGACATTTCTTTTTCTATCAGTAGGATACATTTAGGGCATGATAAAAAATAAATTCTTTGAATAGAATTTAGGGATATTTATAGGAACACTTTGTAAATTTCAACAAACCTTTTTTTCCTGATAAGAATTTGTTTATACTTTCTGTGGTGATTTTTCCAAAAGAATTGTTTGATTTATGTTTCCGTCCTTAATAAAAAATTTGATAAAACAAGTCGAAACCAGCATAAAAACCAATCACTGTAGAAAAATTATACGCTTTTAACGCATATTTACATGCGTTTATATAAATTGTTGGTAAACCTATTTTTATCGGTTCATTACATAATTAATAGTCATTGTAAATGATAATTGTAGCAGGTTTTAAGTAATTAAATAGTGACATTAAATTAAGTGGAATTATATCAATAAAATAAAAAATATTTCAAATAAAATATGCCAATATATTGCTTTTCATGAGAGAAAAAAAAGGAAAAAAATCAGTTTAAACACAGATTATATATGATTTGAAATTCACTTTATATATGGTGTCACTTTAATTTCATTATGCTTCCAAAGATCGTAAATTATTCTGTGGTTTTTGAGGCATCAACATTTATTTACATTTTATCAAATAGTTTGTAATTTCAACAAATATTTGTAAGTAATGTAATAAGACTCGAAGATATGTGGTTTACAGTGATAAATATTTATTTTGCAACTAATAATGTTAACAAGATAAAATGGCATGTACACCCTACGTCATATAAATGGCATTGTTAGCTTGAAGCACTGGCTTTGAATTTAATTAAAGAAACTAAAAAACTAATTAATAATTAAAATTTGATCGCCAATTCATAAAATCTTTTCTGATATATAAATTTAGATGGTTGGCCTTACGTTTGATACTAAATTTACTTGAAATTTAAACATATATTGTCTACTAATTGATGGCAATAAGAATTCTGTTAACTGCAGTTGAATAACTGAAATTAAAAGCTCTTAAATTCTTAAATTATTCTTGTAATCAAATAAAAGATAATGAAATGAAAATATTTTCTTAAGTAATGCTGATTAATAAAAGGACCAATTATTAAAATCAAAATATTTTAAGAGCTCTGTTATAAATATTTTACAAAATAATTTTCTGCTCTCTATTTTAATTCTGTTCTCATTCACCAAAAAAAAATTCTTGTTTGTTTCACAAGCTGTTGAATTTTCAGGAAAAAATGCAGTGTAAATATGTCATGACTTCTAACCTTACTTTCTACTTTTTTTTATGTATTTTTAAAGAACTTTCTGCTGTTCTTGTAACACTATAACTTTTTATAGAATTTCCTTGACACTGAAATATAAAAATGAAAGTAAAAAAGGGAAAATAAAAAGTGTAACGATGCTAACAATGCAGAAATAATCATCAATAAAATATAAGTTTCTCTGGCATAAGTATCTGCACACGTTTAAGAACATTTACAAAAAGGAGATTGTATGCCCAAAGAGCTATAAGAATATTTTTGATGGTTTAAGATATTGTGGTATTAAATACATTATGATTCTTTAAATCTTATATTTAATTTAGAATATTCATTTAATTTAATTGCAAGTAAAACTTTAGGCTAAACATGCAGCTGATTAGAAGCGTTTATTTAAATAAATTGAAAGATAATCAGTTATTTATAAATATTGTTTAATATGTTATTTATTTAAAAACCAGATCAAATTTCTAAAAACTGCTGATATACATTAATCTTTCAAATATTTTCTTGCTTTTTGTTCATCCAGTGATGCGGTCTTATTGTTTGCTTTGCCTCTACTATTTCATTTTATTTTATCTACCTTTAATTTCTATTTAATTCAAAATAAAGATTATTTGGAAATACAAAAGGCTTTAAGAGCAATAAAATCAAAAAATTTTTTTTCTTGAATATTTTCCATGCAACTGTGCCATTGCTAATAACATACAACGCAGTAGTTAGGAAGATATTTCTGTGGTATGTGGAAAAACAAATCGTTTTATCGAACAGTAGGACAGAGTATAAAAAAGAATTTCATCAAAATATTGAAAATATTTTATGCGCTAAACTCGTTAAAAGTCTTACCCTATACATCATTGAAATTTTCAAACAAAATCTGATTATAAATGTCTTCTTAAAGAAAAAATATTAGAAAATAATAACGTTCCACAGTGCTTTATAACAATATTGTTTATACCATGCATGCATAAATATTTAGTTGCTGATATAAACTATTTCAAACATAGTAAAACTTCTGAACTTATATAGTATGTAACAACATCAACGTCTCTAATATAGTATCAACTCCTCATGTTGCAAATGTAATAATAACACAATGCGCTGTTCAACCGTTCAACAATCAGCAAGTCAGTTAGCTAGTCAGCTCGTCAGGCGACATAAGACACACAACATTTAACATTGTATTATTTTAATCAAAGTTTATGCATAATCTGCTATAGAATACAAATGTTGCAAATACTACCGCCAAGACGCTGCTTGGTATAGTATACTCCTAAAGGAATCAAGTCTATTTTACATTTCATCATAGAAAACGCCATAGTAAAGTGAGTATATGTAAGGATTTCACTTATTGTACCTACTAGTGTTTGTAAAAACTCAGCAAGTGGGTGTAGAGAGATTTAAATACAATAAAGCATACTCGTATACAAACGCACCAGCAAATACTTGTACTTTCATATATAAATGTGTGAGTATTGTAGACTCAGGGCTATCAATGTTGGTTTAAAGCAAAGAGCGATTGTAACGGTAATAAACTTCATATAATATATAGAGAGAAACCGTTGGTTTATAAATGTACTAGCACGTGTAGGTGTGCGTAAGATTATGCAATACATATCTGTCTCAATGCTTCCCTGGTTCTCTTTCTTTCTCTTTCTCATATAACATGTGCTACAATGTTACCTATTTGTCCTAGTATTAGAAGAATTTCTGTCTTTTTTTTCAACATTTTGTACAACGAACTAAAAATGCCTGACATTAAATGGCAATATAAATGACATTGTATTGTAACTTTCAATCTACGGGTATAAAATATTGTTACGAAAATGGAAATGGTGTAACTTCGTTTAACATTAAAATGTTAAACAAAAGCNAAAAAAAGCGAGGAAATATTTAAATTCCACCAGCTGTTTTTTAAGCTATTTCGCTTTATTAAATAGCAATTGTGAATAAAGGGTTATCCATCTCTATTAGATCATCATGCAGGAGACTTTAAAACACCTACACTTTAAATATTTGCTGTTTGTGTGTGTCTTTAAATTAAATTGCCAAACGACAGCAATAACAACAAAGGTATTGGGTTTATAAATTAAAAAAAATACAGGATTTTTGGCAAAATTTTGGTGTTTATTCTGTAATATTATTATTTCTAGTAACTTGTGAACTTTCCATTTCGATCGAAACACTTTTTCGGACTCATTGATCAGGCGATTAGATGGAGAGCAGGGTCTTCGGATTAGTAAGGGCGTTTGTAGTGGAATGAGTACAGAAACTGTGGACGAAATGTATTTGAATATTGATTCGTTTTCTAATGGGGCACAGAGCCTTGAGGTCAATAACTAGCATATGTTCTGCAGGGTTTGTAGTATCTCTGTGTCTCTGGCCTGGCGATCAGAGGTGAAGACTCAAGATTATTGCCTGGATTTTACAATGGCATTAGTAAGTTAGCTTCTGACATTGAGAGTACCACTTTGGGTATTAGGTAGCTTGTATTTCTCGCTCTCTCTTTTTTCTTTATTTCTTTTATTTTTATTTCATTTTGATTGTTTGGATTCACATTCCGAAAAGTAATCAGAAAGCACCGCTTATGATCTGAGAGTAGTTTTTGATTTTGCAATCTTTCTAAACTAACTTGACACAAAACTTTCAACAAATGTTGCCCATTTGACACAAAATTCGTCATTTTCTAAGTAAAATATTTGAAATTCAGATGCTTACTCTTTAGAATTTACATGCCATGTGTAAAAAAAAATATGCATACCACACGATTTAAACTTAACACCCAATAGCAAAGGCAACAATCAATCAAATTTTGTATGAGGAATCATAAATAAATTGTTAATTTACATGTGAATTTCTATTGGAATTTTCTTGTTAATTGGAATATTTCGTTTTATGCTTGGATTTGCATGTTTGAATAGTTCAATAAAATATGCAAATATTGAAATGTGCAAATTAGAATTTTCCACATTATTTTACAAAAACATTGAGAGAAGAAGGGCAAGCTGGATTAACAGTGAGAAATGCTGTATAATTATAAAAACAAACACTTAAAGCAATAAACTACTAAATAATACCCTAGTCTTTAATCTTAACGTGAGTGCCTGAATATAGGCCATGGATAATTAAATTAAAATCTGTTTAACAAACAAATTACATTCGAAAATAAATCCATATATACAGAGAGAACTTAATCTTGTATTTCTCCATTGCACAGGTACCCATACTACCCATACATACATTCAAACATTACACACACACACATACATACATACTTAAGGATATCAATGAATGTTAAATAAAATATTCTCTAGATAATGATTTTCTGCTTCCTATTATTATTTGTACTCGTCTAGATACAATTTCTATCGCAATCCATTAGTATAATGAATGATAAAATGAATGTATTTGAAAATCCATAGAATTATTTTAACGGTATCTGTTAAAGCTCTACTCTTGTTGCTGATAAATACAATCATAAACTGGGGAATATGATTGTAAACAAGTTATAAGCGTAGAGATTGTATTTTAATCACTATGAAATTGCAACAAGTTAACAAGGTCATTAAGATAAAACAAAATGAAAAAAAGAAATAAATTCTAGAAACAGCGAATATGATTTGAAAATAATGAAACATACTTATCGTATGTGAGATGATTTATTCCTTTTTTTTTATAAATTAACGTGTACTCTAAAGATAAGTTATTAACTTCTTTTTGATTTAAAAAATTTGTTTAAAACACATTTGATAGCATTCTCGAAAACATAATATGAATAGGAATATTTGAAGGAAAGACTATGTAAACAGTTACAAATTAATTTTAAAGCAATATGTGAGATGGCGATTCCCAGCATATTTAAAAGTTAAAAAAAATTTAAAAAGCATTTTATAAAACCTATCACAAAGTAAAGATGTCCTAGAAGGCTAGTTCATCGGATACTGAACCTCTATATAGAAGAATAAACTATCGAATGCCAAATGAAAACTATCTAAAACTGGCCCATTTCAAGGCAAAGCTGCCCATCGCACCTCATACTCAAAACCACAAAAGCCTAGAACTTGCGAACATAAATCAGGCTTACGAAATGGTCACAACGTCGTAATGAATATCTGAAATATTGAAAAACGGCTTTTCATACAAAATATTTGAAAGTCTTAAAGCTGCCACAGTCTAAAACAATTTATTGTGGAGCTAATCTTAAAATGTTGTTAGGTCTTGACAGAATCTGTATTATCTAGCCATCTTTCATTTTCCTTACTTCCACCTCGATGTTCTTTGATGGGAGAATTTGTCATAGATGCTCTCACTAGGTATCATGTAATTTAATGTGGCCATTTTTTAAAAAAATTTTTAACAAATGGTTTACGAATTTCTTCAGTATTGCTTTTATTTGATTAAATCTCTGTCCAATCCCTGTCAAATTATTAACACTGTATTTATTTTTTTTCTTCTTCCTAGTATTACAAAAAAGCCATTTAATCTACACGACAATAAACATAATCGTGTAATCGTGTCAAATGATTTCCTTTTGATTTCTGCTGACAAAAGTTCAAGTATATTTTGACTGACTGAGTGACTTTCCTCTCACCTGTTTTAATATTTATTAATAAATTTATTGATTTTTTTCTTTTCGTCAAACGTGTTGTGTGATACTTATTTTTCAATTCTTGGAAACCCGTGTTAACCAAGTGTTGTCACCTGTTGGCTGTTTGTTTTCATTGTTAGAAGGGAAAATGAATAAAATTTGTATGAAAATGAAAACGAAGAAAATTAATATTTGATAAAACGTAAATAGCAACAACAATAGCAACAACGGAAAAGGTATATCGCATTAATAAAAATTATTATATTTTTGAAAAACATATGCCAGAAAAATATCACAGAACAGTGCATAATTTGTATCAATGAATGGGACTAAGAAGAAGTCAGTTTTCATGATACAGATGTTCTTAAAGAAAGTAATTTAACGATAATATAGTGTAGCTTAGAAAAATAAATTTTATTTGTCTTTGCATATGTTATAGTTATT